>JAVXUO010002482.1:0-44166 GCA_033065855.1 Escallonia rubra | reverse complement strand
AGCAGGGTGTTGAATTACTTCTTCTTTATAAAAGCACAAGTAAGAAAAGCCCAAACAGTTTAGCTATAGATCTAAATCTGTGAAGAGGCAAAAGTTAATGGGGGCATTGTCTCTCCACCCAACTTTTGTTTCTTCGAAACTTAGCCGAGCAAGGTTGCTTGACTTATTTTCCAACTCTTTAAGTGACGAATAAAGAGTTCGAGTCAAAGTGAAAGTAAATAATGCTGTGTGAATGGTTTAATGAACCAATAAAAACACATAGTAAACAAAGTACCATTATTTAAACAAAAGATAGAGTTTTTACAAAACCCTCAAAAGGGCATGAAAACACTCGGTCTAAAGATAAAGAGTCTAAGTCTAAGGCTCAGGGGCATCGCCTGGAGGACCTCCCTCTGGAGGGTGAGAGGCTGTAGCATCCCCTGCCTCCAAAGGCATGGCAGTGTCCCCAGATGGAGATACTACTGCATGCATAACAAAATCATCAAAGGGGATGTTGGGGAAGCGTTCAGCGAATATCTCCTTGGCCTTCGCAAAGCCCATCTCGTAGATCTCCAGGCCATCATCCGTTCGCTTCTTCAGCCATTCTTCCCCGGTATTCCCGTCGAGAAAGTCGTAGATGCCCTAATCTCGAGCCTCACCTACCTTCTTCGCTTCTTCGGCCTTTTTCTTCTTCGCCCGTTCCAGTCTCCTCTCCAGTGTTTCAATATGAGCCAATCAGTCAGCCTCCCGCTTGCTTAACTCTTTGGCACGATGAGTGGCCTCTACTTCCCTGATGGCGTCCCAATTTTGCTAAGCTTTATCAGCTGCCTCGCCTTTCCAGTGTTTCAATGTGAGCCAAATAGTCAGCCTTTCGCTTGCTCAACTGTTCGGCACAACGAGTGGCCTCCTCTACTTTCCTGATGGTAGACCCGCTACGTACATTTGGAAAAGAAAGATTGGAATGGTCAGTTGAATGAGAGACGAAGGTGAAAATAAGTACTAGTTGAAAGAAGAATATTATCGTGTATACAGCCTGCGCAAAGGAACATGCAAAAGACTCGTGCGTCTGATTTTGGAAAACTTCTTTGTCCTTAAGAAGAACTCCATGAAGAAGATGTTGTTCAGAGACTTGGCTGTTACACATCCCCATGTCGTTGCGCCTAAGGGTCTACCTAGCCTGAAAAATGGGATCCTCATCAATGGACACTCGTTCAACAACCCGTGGGGATTCGTCAGGAGGGGTAACTCTTGCCTTCTTTGGAACAGGGGGCAGCTCCACACTTGGCTATTTTTCCTTCCTTTTCCCCTTGGCTTTTTTAAGTATGCCCGCAAAGCCTCCTTGAGGTGATAACCTGCTTCAAAGGGCCAGTTTTGCATGAAGAAATGAATCAATACACGAACAAAAATAAAAACTAAGAACCTATGTGAGGAATAATCTTTCCATACTCTAATTGTTGCTCGGTAAGGGGCTCGTCGATAAAAAGGCCACCACAAAGTTTTATATGGCTAAGGATATGCTTTGTGAGGTTATTGGGAGTAGGCTTTCCAGTATTTTCAAAGTCTTTATAATAAATGTTCTAGTCTCTATCAAAGGGTAAATCCCCTTTATCTTCACGGCCAACAAATAAATATCTGGAATGCCAACCCTTATTAGAGTTTGGACCTCCATTCAGAAGTCATTGCCTGCTGTGAATATAATACCAACCAGGACAGTTGGCAACTCCCTTAACAAAATAGATTTCGAAGAAGACTCTCATAAAATCTGTTGGGTCTGGTTTGTAACCTAAAGTCTCGTCCAGGTAGATAAGTCCGACCAACTTTCTCCAACCATTCGGAACAAGTTGTCCCGGAGTCATATGATAATGTTTAAAAAACTGAAGGGCAAAAGGGTGAAAGGGAAGTCTATATCCAGACTTCACTTGCTCCTCGTATAATCCCGTTTCGAAATCTATTCTATAATTGGTTGGCTCTTGCAGACCTGGAACTCGAGCATACCAACCTTCGGGAATGAGATATTCCCGAATCCCGAATCAGCAGCATCAGATCTTCTTTGGACATTTTATTTGATTTCTCGTCAGCAGTAAACCAAGGCTTATGATTCTCTTTATCCTCAGCTTAGTTCTTTAAATCACCTAAGGCTTTCTTAGGTGGTAAAGGTTGAGAAGTTGAAGGTGGAAATGGTTGGGAAGTTGAAGGCTGTGGTGGTTGGGGATTTGAAGTACCAACTCCACTCCCCGACGTTGGAACTTGTTCCGAAGATGAAGAGTAACTACTTTTAACATTTTCTTCGGAAGAGGATAAACTATCTGAAGACTCGGATATAGTTCTACTACTAAAGTTTTAAACTATGAAAACAGAAGTGTTGAAGAGAAATATGAGAGAAAAAGGACTCACTTGCAGAGAGGAATGCTTCCAAATGATTCGAGTGAGGTAAAAATAAAGTGAAGATCTCCTTTTATAAGGAAACTCCGAGTAATAGTCTATTGGGGAACCCAACGGTTCATTTACCCCCTTATGTGCAACGATCTAAGAGAAGAGGAGTTTGAAATCTGAAATCTTCCGCTCAAAGGCATTAATTGTGAAGAAGACACGTGGATATTGAACTGAACAAAGTCTTTAGCCGAACCGAATTATGCCCGAGCAGAATTCTGTCCGAGCACTCTGCCTGAGCGGGTGACTTTTTGGCCGAACAGAATTCTGCCCTAGCAGAGTGACTTTTTGGCTGAACAAAATTCTGCCCGAACATTCTGCCCGAGCAGAGTGACTTTTGGCCGAACAAAATTCTATCCGAGCACTCTGCCCGAGCAAAGTGACTTTTTGGCCGAATAGAATTATGCTCGAGAAGAATTCCTTCCGAACACTCTGCCCGAGCAGAGTGACTTTTGGCCGCTTATAATTCTGCTCGACCAGAATTCTGTCCGAGCATAATGACTTTTGGCCGAAGAGAATTCTCGCCGTGCACTCTGCCCGAGCAGAGTGGCTCTTGGCCGAACATAATTCTGCCCGAGCGAAATTTTGTCCAAGCACTCTGCCCGAGCAAAGTGCCTTTTTGGCCGAACAGAATTCTGTCCTAGCACTCTGCCCAAGTAGAGTGACTTTTGGCCGAACAGAATTCTGCCCGAGCAGAGTGACTTTTTGGCTGAACATAATTCTGTCTGAGCAGAATTTGGTCCGAGCAGAATTCTTTCCGTGTGTTCAAAATGTTGAAAAATAGTCTTTGTTCTGTTCCGGCACGCATAGCTATCTCCAGTGGGAATAGTGTGCTTCCGCCCACTTCATTAAATGCTGGCAGAAGCAGGGGTATTATGATATAGCTAAAAATATGCCTCCAGTCTACGGATGACATGTGGCAGTTATGACACGTAGCCTTTGCTGGCTTATTGCTGATTTGGCACTTGCCATACTGATCATCAGGCAGAATCCTAAAAGGACTCTAACTATATCATCTGAGAGAGACATGTGTTCCTCTAGGATCCTAATTCGATCCTGATTAGGTCGGTTCATAGCCCGGTTCTACTAGGGGCCTTCTTTCTACTACTTTATAAAGGGGTCTAACCCCTCGGGTATGGACAACTTCACACACACATATACACTATCTATTACTGCTTTTCTTAGAGTTCTACTTTGTTAACCATCTGTGACTTAAGCATCGGAACGTTCCCCCGCCAGAACCCCACCCGGTGGTCACTTCGTGTTCTATTTTGCAGACCTATTTTCTGGTGTGGTTCCCGATCCAGTTTTTAGCTGCAACACAACCAAATCAAAGTTTTCAATTATAAAAAGTCATTAGGTATTTCTTCCATCGTCTAACTTGTGTTTGCACCAGCTCCATCGTCAATGGAACCATTGTCCCAATTGAGTTTTCACTACCACCAAACAATCTACCATTTTTTAAGCCCCACACTATATACCGTAGTAGCTAGGACCAAATTGTATAGCTATTGCCTAAAAGTGTTCTCTCCCAAATGTAAAATTGCATACTCCATTGTAGATTTGTGTCAATTTGAAACTTCTATACAAAATCATCCCGAACAGTGATTTTTCCTTTAAAGCCAAACACCATACACCGTAGTTGCTAGGACCAGTTTGTCGCCTAAAAATATTCCCTCCAAATTGTAAAATGGGGTATTGGTGCAAATCTGTCTATAGAAAACCAACCTAGATACTTCTAGAATGCCTATATTCAAGAAAGGTTTGTATACGATTATGTTTCATGTCCTCGATCTATCTCTGGTTCACAGTCTACCTTTGCTGAAAAGCCAAAGTGTGAATCCATATATTAAAATGTGACCTTGTGCCCATACTATCTAAAACCAAGCAACAGGTGCAACAGACTTTCTAATTGCTTCCCGTGTAAAAGCAATAGTAAGTTTTCCAGAGGACTTTAGGATGCGTGTGATTAGGTCATCAAGGGACATTTATGGGAAATGGGAAAAGGTATCTTGAAGATAATGCAGGCGATATAGGAGGGTGGTAAGCTCTAACATTCCCTGGTAATCATAGCACCCTTTTTTGTAATACACCGAACCTTGGTATTTCTTGCAGGTTATTTTAGTCCTTTAGCGACAATTTTATTGGCAATCTTTAGTGAAAATTCTTTTAGCAACCATAAGTTGAAATTCAATGATAGCTATTATATGTGATGTTAATTGGAGCCTTTAGTAACGATTAGCGTGAGTGAAGTTTTGAAATTTTTTAGTGACAAACTCTTACCTAGCATTGGTATATTATTTCTGAGTAGCTTATATCGACAAATTTGGGGAAACACTACTATTATGATCTTTAACGACAATTTTAGAATCATAAGTTATAATTTAATGATAGCAGATATTATTGATATTGATTGAGATCTTTAGTGACAATTAATGTTAACGGTATTTTTAGAAATCTTTAGCGACATTTTTTTTATAGTTAACGTCGATACTTTATTAACAAGTTTTAGCAACGAATTAGGTAGCGGGGTTAGGTAATAAACCGTTAAATTCTTTTAATACGTCATCTTTCATAAATAACTATAGTGGGTATTTTTGTAACAATAAAAGTTCTGTATGGTACTGTTAATTTGTGTGAATGATATATATATATATATATATATATAGGGAAAAATGAATATGCTGCTAGCCTTAGGCAACTTGCCTAAGGCTAGCGACTAAAACTACGTCGTTTTGTACTATTTCTCTAATTCTTCTTTTTATGTTTTTTTCTCTATCCCTGTTGACGCATTCATCATTCACACAGATCTGCCCAGAAAACACAATTGCCCTATTTTCGACCATCGTCGACTGCCAGCCACCAAACCGGCAACCCACCAGCCTCATCATCACAAATTAGCAGTACCATACTGGATCCCACCACCGTCAGCCCTCTTCTCCCACTGAATCACAAATTCGACCACTATCACCAACCCTAAATCGCCGGCCAACCTCCCTTGTTAGTGACACACCACGCTCATCATCACAAACCACCGCTGCCACAGACAAACTCGCTCTGCCGACACTCTCACAAACCACCAGTGCATCATCACAGATCACACCCACCACCAACAAAATCAAATATCACTGCCACCATTACATTGCACAAACCCAGCATCGCCCATCTTCTGAGTTTCAGAAATGCAAAAATGGGTTCATTAATTATAATTGGGAATATTTAGATTTTAATCATTACATTTCTCAAATTGGAGATCTTCGGAAATCTTCTAAATTTGTTTTAGAGAATCTATAAAGACAATGATGAACACCGAAGTTAAAGACGACCATAACAATGGTGGCGGCAAAGTTAAAAGTGGTTTTTCAATTGATCAGTGGAACTCGTTGATTTTGTCGATCTCGGTTGGTGGAGGTGATTGATTGATGTTGGTGATGTGGTGGTTTTTCTGGTAGTCTGTGGCAGTGGTAGGTGTTCCGTCGCCAGTGAAGGAAGCTGACAATTGGGAGGTGGCTGTGGCTATTTCTGTGATCTTGGCAGGAGGAGAGAAGGCCAGCAGTGGTGGGTTTCAGTATGGTTGTAGTTGTTTGTGATGGTAGGGTGGTGGGTAGCCGGCGATGGAGGCCGGCAGGAGACAGAGGTGACGGTAATTACAGAGGACAACCGGCAGCATAGAAGATAAAAATCTGATGCCGCGGGGGAGAATGGATCGGCGTTGGTGGGTCTATACATCGGCAGTTGTTTGTGATGGTGGGGGGCGATGGTTCACCGGTGCAAGGTTAGCCGGTAGACGGTGGCCGGAAATGGGGCGGTGTGGGAAGATCTAATAAAGAGAAAGAGAGTTAGGGGGAGAGAGGAAAAATAGGTAAAAGAAAATTAATAGACCGTGCAAAAGAAAACAAAACGACGTAGTATTAGTCGCTAGCCTTAGACAAGTTGCCTAAGGCTAGCAACAAATTCGCTTTCCCCATATATATATATATATATATATATATGTGGGGAAAGAGAATATAAGGCTAGCCTCACGCAAGTTGAGTGAGGCTAGCGGCAAAAACTACGTAGTTTCATTAAATAAAAAAAAGAGGTCAGAGTTTAAACAGTGAACTTTTTCTCTCTCTTTCCCTTTCTTTCTCTTTCTCTCTCTCTCTCTCTCCCCCTTTTCTCCTCCCCGTTTCTCTGTTGCAGGCCCTAGCAAGCACTGCCCAACCTTCCGGTGATGCCCAACTTCCCCAGTCACCGACCCAACCTTCTCGCTCCGGCCACCTTCACACCCACCGTCACCCATCTTCATGCCACAATTTTCTAGTTCTTGTAGCCAAATCCAATATTGTGGGTGAGCAAGCAATCAGAGTTTTCAATGGGTTTTCAATCAGAGTTTGCATGGATGTACCGTCGATGATGACACATTTTTGGGCAAGGGTGCAACTGTAGCAAATGCATAGCAAAGCAAATAGCAAAGGTGGTGTTGATGCCGCAAACGCGTAGCAAACCAATCAGAGTTTTCACGGGTGCAGCAGCAGCAGAGACAAGGATTCCTTGTGGAGAGGTTTGAAAATGCATGTACTTATTCCTGTTTGGTTTGCTACATTTGCATGAAGTTTTAACGAAATTACACATGCTCAGGTTATACGTAGATCTTAGTAGGTAGTATGGAAATGCAACAGTAAGGTTGCTCCTCTAGTTTTGGCCTTTTCTTTTTTAGATGACCCTATGGATGACCAATTACCGTGTTCTCCTATGCAGATCTTAGCAGGCAGTCTTTCTCTTCTAGGTATTGCTCAAAAGCCATTACTAGTTCACATTATAATTTAAACGAAGGGTATCTTCCCTCTTATACTTTTTGTATGCAATGTGATTAACAACAAGGGACTATTAAAACAAAAATAGAAGTTGTGCCCAGCAAAGTGCACTAAAATCTTTTGCATATTTGTCTGTGAGAAACTGTGAAGATTCTTCACCTGCACCCTAATTAAACAAAAGATGTCCAATATGGAAGAAGCAAGAAATCATCCGCAAAAAAAAGATAAAGTTTGATAGCTCGTACGACAAAGGGGAAATGCAAAGCGAATTTTGGGAAAAAAGATGCCCGTTCTCTCGTTACTGCAGTAGAGAATTGCCTCACAAGGGATCTGACAGCAACCATGGCATGTTTTTCAACAAGTACTCTGTCCAGCAGTGTTGCACCCGTGCCGAAAAATGCATCATCCTCGACGGTAAGACAGCACTATGACCTGTCCAGAATTAGTGTTCAAAGTTCATGATGAAGATGATGAAACCCAGTGAAACCTCTGATTGATTGCTTTCTTGCTCACCCACAGTATTGGATTTGGCTACATGAACAAAAAATTATGGCAGGAAGATGGGTGACGATGGGTGTGATTGTGGTCGGCGCAGGAAGGTTGGGGTGGTGAGTTGCTATAGAGAAACGGGGAGGGGAAGACATTTTTTGGTGGCTGGTGCTGGAAGGTGGAGCTGCGATTGGAGACGGTAGTTGGCGCAGGAAGGTTGGGCGGTGGGTTGCTTGTACTGTCCCGGCAGGATGATGGGTGATGGTGGGTGTGAAGGTGGTCGGAGCGAGAAGGTTGGGTCGGTCACTGGGGAAGTTGGGCATCACCGAAAGATTGGGCAGTGGTTGCTAGGGCCTGCGACAGAGAAACGGGGAGGAGAAAGGGAGAGAGAGAGAGAGAGAGAGAGAGAGAGAGAGAAAGAAAGAAAAAGAAGGAGAGGAAAAAAATTCACTGTTTAAACTCTGACCTCTTTTTTTATTGAATGAAACTACGTAATTTTTGCCGCTAGCCGCATGCAACTTGCGTGGGGCTAGCCTTATATTCGCTTTCCCCTATATATATATATATATATATATATATATATATATATATATATATATATATATATATATATATATATAGCATGAGAGAGCAGCCGCATCTAAATTTCGTTTCTTTCTGGAGCTCGGCTACGGGAGAAGGGATACCGGAGAGAGTAAGAAAGCTTGGCAAGAGATTTTCTCGACGAAACCTTCCAGTAAGCTTTCTACCTTACCTCCAAAATCATTTATCTTTGGGATATTGAATGTGGTTAACGACTGTTGTGGGAATATAAGTGTAGATTTATGGGGTATATATGTATGTAGATGTGCGAAGCTGTGTAAGTGTGCGTGTCATGTGTGTAATAGGTTGAGTTTTGGCTGATTGCAAGTTGGAAACGGGGGCTGCCGTGGTACAACGTGCTGTGGATGATGGCTACGGCATGGGGATGGCGGGTGATAAAGAGAGAGACCACTGCCGGCGGGAGCGGCGTGGCTTGGGTGAGAAGGAAAACCCCACTGTCGTGGGGCAGTGAGTGTGGGCGGTGCTTGCGGGAGTGTTGGCAGCAGAAGTGGGCTGTGAGATTTGGGTTTTGGCAGGAGAAATCATGCTACTGCCGTGGGGCAGTAGCTGTGATAAAGATTAGGAATTAGATAATGGGTTTTTGTGGGAATAAGGTGGAGGAAGAAAGGGTACAGTGCTTCTATGTATATAGATCAAAGGACTGTAAAAAAAAAAAATATGTGTAGTGTAGGACTAGAGGTATTATGCGTGTGTAAATCGCAAGGAAGTGAACTAGTGAAATGGTAGATATGGGTGTGGAATGTGCTTGTGCATGTAATGGGATGAGAAGTGAGTTGTGAAAATGAAATTTGGATGGGAAGACAAGCTACTGTCGTGAGGCAGTAGCTGTAATGGAGGTGAGTTATAATATGTATGCACGTGAGTTTTGAGGGTATGGAGTTTTGAGGGCAGAGAGGAGTTATAATGGGCTTAAGTGAGGAGTTACAATGGGTGTGAAATTTAGGGTCTGTTTGGTATGGCTGTCAGTTTTTAGTTTTTTTTCTAAAAAAAAGAGAAGAGTTCTGGTTTTTTTTTTCACCAGATTAAAAAACTGGTGGTTGTTTGACAGAGTTTATTTTTTCAAAAAACAGAAAAGAGCAAGCGTTTGACAGGACAACTCTTTGGGTTTATTTTTTTTAATATACATTTTTACATAATTAAACATTATTAAAGGTAATTAAGCAACTATATTACAATATCATACAAATAATTAAACATAATTATGTTTAATTAAATAATTAAGTTTGACCACCGACGCCAAGACCAACGACACATCGCCGGCTTACACCTTGACAAAAAATCATTTGTCACCTTTTCTATCGAAGGTGTACAATATAACTACGATAAAATTATATGACTGTTTAATCGTTAAAATTTTGACTTTTATACTTGCAAAATTTGTAACTCATACAATTAAATAAAATACCATAAGTCCCACCTAATTCACCTAATTCAGCTCTACCCCATCACCACACCTAATTCAAACCCTAGCTCTACCCTCACCTAATTCAAACACCACAAGTCCCAGCACCACACAGTGGCGGCGGTAACGGCCACACAATGGTCCTCAACCTCATCAACAAGAGCCTCTACGCCCTGCAGAAGAAGCAGAACCGCATCACCCAGATGGAAGAGGCCGTGTCCCAGGGCAAGCCCATCAACAAGGAGCAAGAGGAAACCTTAAAGTCCAAGCCCTCCGTCCTCGCCGCCATCGACGAGCTCGAGAAGCTCCGTCAGCCCCTCTCCACTGCCGTCGCTGATGATACCCAGCTCGCCCTCAAACGCCACACCCCCACCCAAAACCCACCAACCGCAGAAACCCTAGAGAAACAAGCCGATGATGACGTGATTGGGGATCTGTTGAACTTGCTCTATTTTGGGACCATGTTTGATGTCAAGCCGATGGTAGGGCTTTCGGACGGAGGGGAGAGAGAGAGAGAGAAGAGAGAGATGAAAGAATCGTTAAAAAGTGGGTTTTATACCCAGCTCGAAAAATGGCATTTTTGCTGCTAGTGAGGCTCGAATGGGCGACCTCATTAAATATCCTGAAGTCTCCGCGTGAAAAGAGAAGAAGAAAAGAGCTTTGAGTTATTTTAAAAAATGGCCACCAATTTTTAATCTCTTGGGCCTTTTTTAAAAAGAGAAGTCAACCAAACATCCATCTTTTATGGGCTTTTGCAAAAAAAAGAGAAGAGGGTCAAAAAAGAGCAAAAAGGCATGTCAAACGGCCCCTTAGACATGAGTTTAAATTATATATGTGAGTTTTGAGTGTGAAAGCTGTGGATGGATATAATCATATGTGTGGGTGAACTGGGAGTGCACATGAAAGGAATGGCCAACTGGGTAAGAGATGAAGCTGGCGTAGCTTTGAAGGAATTCTGGGAGCTCAGTTCATGTACATGGATTTGGTGAGAGTGAAGATGGAAAACTAATGGGTAATGCATGCTTACATATATATATGTATTCATGAATTGGGTGAGTCTTGTAGAAGAAGAAAGAAGAAGATTTGAGAGAGAAGTGGATGACCCACTGCCGTGACAAGTGAAGAAGAGAAAGTACTTAAAGAGGAGGAAGAACCACTGTTCTAAGAAATTAACTAAAAACAATGTCGCTAAAGGGGACTATTGTTTTAACAGCTCCTTTCCGAAATTTTTAAATATATCTAAAACTTGATTTGGACAAAACTTAAAAGCGTAACTTATATTATTTTTGCAAGATCTACACACATGAAAATTTTTAGATTTTTCTGAACTCGGGAAGCATGCTAACTAATTTTATTCGTTCAAGAGATTTCGGTGTATTTTAAAGTAGTAAATTAAGTTATTAAATCTTGAAAGTTCTAAAATAATCTTATATAGGTAATATAAGGTACTTTCTAAAGTTTTTAAAGTCGTTTGCTATTTTTTTAACGTTGTTAGTAGCGTAGCGCTCGATCAGATATAGCGTAACGCTTCACTATTACAATAGTTTATTAAATTATTTATAAAGACCTCTTCTGAGCAGATTTGGGCAAAGTACAAAACTAAAACTTCCCTTATTTTTATGAAATCTTCGACGTGGAATTTTCTGGACATGGAAAATGTCTCAAACAATTATACTTTTAAAATAGGTTTTGGAATTATTTAACATAGGAAACAAAATTATTTTTAGCCTAGAATTTTATAGTGACCTAAAAGTACTGAGAGGCTTAAGTGTCTAAAATTTCGCGGCATTTTGGCACCGTTTGATATTTTGTTTTGAAAACAAGACCATTTGCGCTCAATTTAAGAAGCGACTAGGATTCCGAGTGGAAAATTCCCCGAAAGGCCATTATTGTTCAAAAATCGCACCTAGCTGTTTAAAATATTCTTTTCGGTTATATCGGAGTATGTAACGGTACGTTAGAGGTCGGGGGTAAATAGAAATTTTACAGAAGTCAAGGGGCGGTTTGATAATTTTACTCACTTGAGAGAAACTTAATACTTAGGCATGCTCAAGCGACAATGAATGACAGCCCTGTGATTTATTATTTAGGTTTCGATAGACAAGATATAGAACCAGCTTTTGAACGAGCTCAAGAACCAGTTGCTGAGCGAGGTAAGTACTCCTGCCATATCCCTCCATGTACCCTATTTTCCGTCTATGTATATGTATAAATGAGTTGTTTCAATTAAAAGTTTTAAAGCCTTTCACACGCTACTATTTTTGCGTCAATTGCTTGATGAGAAACTGCATCAAATATGCCATGAAACGTTTCTATGAGTAATCTTTTAAAGCTGGTTTATGTTAAATGAGACGGTATTCCTGGCTTGGTTGTTATGCCCCATATCCACGGGGGAAGGTTGGATTGTTGGGTCCTGGTCAACGGGACGATACGTTAACGCACAATATTGTTGCTCGTGGTGCGCCCTTGCGTCCACAACAATATGTATCCCGGACGAAGGAGGGATTGTGGGCCCTAGTCAGGGGGCGCATACCTTGACCGAATAATATTTATTCCTGGTGGAGTAAGAATTGTGGGCCTTAGTTAGGGGGGAATGTACGCTGACCGCAACATACCTAAGTTATGATGAGAACTGTTATAGTTGTTAATGAGCCTACTTGATGGCATTCTTCGTTTCTGAGAATCTTTGATGAATTGCTTTCATATATGTATATAGTATCTCTTGTGGAAATGTTTACCAGTTTTAAATTGAAGAAAACTATGGCATGTTTTGTTTTTATTGAGCCCCAAAACCTATTTTAAGAATATGGTATGTGTACTTACTGGGCCCCAAGCTCACCCCTTTTTATAAATGTTTTCAGACGATCAACTAGATGAACATGAGTATTATGAGGAAAATGAGAATGAAGCCGCGGGAGATGCTTGTTAGGAGGCTGAATTAAGCTCTTTGAGAAATTATAATATTGCTGGTTTATTTCTAGAATTGTCTGTAGCTTAAGTCCATGAGGTTTCCTTTAAACAAATTATATCAGTCATTATGGAGGAATTTAGTAGAGATAATTTTGGGGAGATCTGTAAGGACCTCTTTAGAAGTCATTTTATGGTGTTAGTTAATGCATGATTTTAGAATTGTGGACATGTTTAAATTAAGGCCTGACAGAGCCCTTGATTTGAGTCTATTGGGTCTGCGACCGATCACGTATCTAGCTCATGGGCCTACCCGTGGGTTCGGGTCTTGACACTTTTAGCGTGCAATTAACTAGCTGCGTCATAGATGATTCGAGGGTCATATCTCTAGAGTATATCTGGAGAACAAACTTTGACTCCTACCCGGGTTGTAGGAATCTTCCTCAAACCCCATGTATAGTCGCTAAATGTTTCTAGTGAATTTTCTTCTAACACTTTTAGCGACAATTATTAAAATCATTTTTTTAGCGTCACTAAATAAAAACCACTAGCAAAATTAGAGACGATTGATTGTCACTATATAGGGTGTAGGACGAAGAGTCCTTCAACTGGGGTAGTAGCCAAAATTTTTCCCCGTCCAAATACCTGTCTTAAGAAAGACCTTTTAAAATCACAATCTATTGATCTTGCCAAAACAATTGCCTTCATTAATAGCTAATGGGAAAGTTCCTTTTTTTTTTGGTGCAACAAATGCATGAGCTATACTCCGGGCCCTTACACGAAATATCCTACGCTAATCACTCCGACATGTGACCTTATCGAGGAAAATTTAAGCCCTCACCACTACAAAAACCAAAAAGGGATCTTAGTGAACTTAATTCGTCTAAGTAATACTCAAATTTTGATAGAGAGGCTCCATAAATAGAAGTTAAAATAACGAATCCTTGTCCGGTTATTTATGATGATTCAACGGAGCTACCTTGGCAATCGACAACTTGGACAAGTCCGTAAAGTATACTGCATTCCTCTGAGGGCTCCTACCAACCTCGAAGTTCGCATTCTCCGTTAACAAGAGTTCTCCAGGGAATATGAAAGCCCTTCTCGAGAAGGCTAACAAATTTATTCAAGCTGAAGAATACTTGGAAATCCACAGAGGACAAGGTGGAGAAGGGAAAGAAGAATAGAAGAAACGGTCTCGGGAACTGACACCCCAGGGAGGAAAGACAGAGAAACGCTCCAAGCGAGACGAACGACGTACCAAAGACCCATTTGCTCTGGAGAATCTGACGCCCCTCAATGCCAGACCATCACAGATACTACACGAGATCAAAGATAATAAAGCTCTTAAATGGCCAGAAAAGATGAGATCTCGGGCGAACAAAAGAAACAGAGACCTATGGTGCCACTTTCACAACGATCATGGCCATACAACTGATGATTACGGATCACTTAAACGAGCAATCGAAGCTCTCATTAAGCGCGGCCAACTGAGAAAGTTTGTGGCACAGAAAAAAGGACGACAAGAAATGCCCCCAGCCGCTGAAGAAAGAGAAGAATGATAAGAGAATGCGGGCACAATCAACACCATCTCTGGGGGATTAGTCGCTGGAGGCTCATCAGGACAAGCTCGAAAAGCATATGCCAGGGAAGTGTGCATAACAAGCCAGCCCCCAAGCAAGAAACAGAAGACTGTACCTTTGCATACTATCTCTTTTTCTGAAAATGACATAAAATATGTGAAGACTCCTCACGATGATCCATTAGTCATCACCATCAAGGCTGGAAATTTTGTTGTGAAGCGTATTTTAGTCGATAACGGGAGTTCGGCAGAAGTTTTATTTTATGATGCATTCAAGAGGATTAACATCCCTACGGACCGTCTTTGGAAGATGGATTCTCCAATCACCCAGTCACAGTCGAAGGCATAATCGCACTTCCAGTTGCAATAGGTACACCTCCAGCACAAGCAAACCTAATGCTTGATTTTGTGGTGGTAAAGGTCCCCTCTGCATACAATGCCATACTCAGACGACCATCACTTAATCAGTTACAAGCTGTGGTATCGACCTATCACCTCAAGATGAAGTTCCCCATGGAATACTCGATTGAATAAGTTAAAGGAGATCAAAATTTAGCCCGTCAGTGCTATGTAACTTCATGCCGATCAAAGAACAAAGAAGCACTTATCATTGAAGATCTCCGGGAAGATACGAAGATACAAAGGGGTGAACCAGCAGAAGATCTCGTGAGCATTGAAGTGTATCTCGGAGAGAAAGACAAGACAGTTCAGATATGTTCAAATCCTAAGGAAGACACTAAGCTCGAGCTTGTGAACCTATTAAGAACCTATGCCGACATATTTGCATGGACAACCGCAGACATGCCTGGAATTGATCCCGAGGTCATCACACACAGGCTAAATGTTGATCCATCCAAGAAACCTGTCAAGCAGAAGAAGAGAACCTTTACTCCAGAAAGACAGAAAAAGATTGAAGAAGAGGTGGATAAACTTTTAACTGCCAACTTTATTAAAGAGATCTACTAAACCGATTGGATCGCGAATGTTGTCATGGTTCCTAAACCAGGCGGTAGATGGCGAATATGTATCGATTACACGGATCTCAACAAAGCATGCCCGAAGGACAGCTACCCACTCTCGAGGATTGATCTTCTCGTCGATGCTACATCGAGCCACGAACTCCAGATGTAGCCACAAACTTCTCAATTTTATGGATGCGTAGTCTGGTTATAATCAGATCATGATGCGTAGAGTGCTATACTATTACAAAGTAATGCCCTTCAGACTCAAGAACACCGGGGCAACCCATCAACGCCTGGTGAACATGATCTTTCGAGACTAGACCAGGAAGAAAATGTAAGGTTATGTTGACGACATGCTCGTTAAGAGTATCAATTCTGAACTTCATGTCAAGGACTTGAAGGAAACTTTCGACATACTTTGAAAGTATAAGATGAAGTTGAACCCACTCAAATGCACTTTTGGGGTTACGTCGGGAAATTTTTTGGGCTTCATGGTCTCACAACAAGGAATCGAGGCAAACCCAGAGAAGATAAAAGCCCTCCAAGCCATGACATCCCCGAAGACCATCAAACAAGTGCAAGAGTTGACAGGAATGGTTGCAGCTTTAAGAAGATTCATGGCTCGATTAGCTGAACGTTGTCTACCTTTCTTCAGAGCCATCAGAAAAGCAAAAGACTTTGCTTGGACAAACGATTGTCAGAAATAATTCGAAGAACTCGAGGCGTACTTGAGCTCCCCTCCTCTACTCTCAAAACCACTTTCGGGAGATGACCTATTTCTGTACCATTCGATCACTGAAGTTGCAGTCAGCACTGTTTTGGTTAGAGAAGAGGATGGAGTCCAAAAGCCGATCTATTATGTCAGCAAAGTCATACAACTTGTAGAGCTGAGATACCCTAAGATTGACAAGATAGCACTAGCCCTTATCACATCGGCTAGATGTCTCCGACCATATTTTTAGTCTCATACCATTGTTGGTTTGACAAACCAACCACTAAGAAAATTTTTACTGAGCCCCGATGCATCATGAAGATTAGTTAATTGGTCGGTCGAGTTGGGGGAATTCGATATCCAGTACAAGCCACGCACTACGATCAAGGCTCAAGCCTTAGCAGACTTTATTGATGAATGCACTTTACCTGAAGACCACCCCTCAGTTGGTGATTCTTGAAGTGCAAGATCCTTGGAACCTTTATGTGGATGGCTCTTTAGCCGTTGGAAGCGGTGGCGCAGGAATCTCTTTTGCTCTGATTTCCCTGCCCCTTGAAGTTGTTCACAACCTATCCGGACCGCACCCCAGGGCCCGCTACACGCCTCCAGTGGCACGACACGTCACCCGCTCGGCAGTCAAATTTGCTCAACATCGTTGTTCGGTGAAAGCACTTCGTGCCCCGACATCGTTGCTCGGTCAAAGCGCTCCGCGCCTAAAGCATTCAGACGACGATCGAAAGTGCACTACCCTCCTGAGGGGTCGGCTACCCCCCTGAGAAGGGGGTCGGCCACACCCTAAGGAAGGAGGTCGACCGCCCACTTTGTAGGGGGGTCGACCACCCACTTGGTAAGGGGGTCGGCCTCGCTCCTTGGAAGTGGGGAGGGGTCGGCCTCCCTTGTCCTTGGGGGGAATCTGTTTACCGCTGTTATCACCTCACTTAATGCATTTTGCAATGCTCACTCAGTACCAGTGGTCGTGTGACGCCCGTTGTCGCCAGCACATCATTGCCGAAAAAACCGTCACGCATGAACGTGCATCGTCATCTACGTACAATTCCGCGACGCTCATCGCCGCTTCGGCCCTCACCCACACAATCAACCGGGGCTCCGACCCTTGCCCGCACAACCAATTGGGGGCTCCGGGCCTTCCCCGCACAATCGATCGACGGGCTTCGGCCCTCGCGGCGGGACGGGCTCACGACCCTAAAGCCCTCGTCGGCACAATCAACCGGGGGCTCCAACCCTCGCCGGCATAATCAACCGGGGGCTCCGGCCCTTGCCCCCACAATCAACCGGGGGCTCTGGCTCTCGCCCGTACAATCGACCGGGCTCCAGCCCTTGTGGCGGGACGGGCTCACGACCCTTAAGCCCTCATCGGCACAATCGATCGGGGGCTCCGGCCCTCGCTCGCTCAATCAACTGACGGGATCCGACCCTTGCGGCGGGATGGGCTCACAACCCTAAAGCCCTCGCCGACTCAACCAGAGGCTCTGGCCTTCGCCAGCACAATCAACCGATAGGCTGCGGCCCTCGCGGGCACAATCAACCGGAGGCTCTGGCCTTCGCCAGCACAATCAACCGACGGGCTCTGGCCCTTGCAGGCACAATCAACTGGAGGCTCTGACCTTCGCAACAAGGATGGGCTCACAACCCTAAGGCCATCACCGGAACAATCACCTGACGGACTCACGGGGGGCTCCATTCGTAGTGCCCCGGCACGAGGACCCCTCCCCACAGACTCTGAGCATTGAGCTGTGAGCATGGCCACTCATGTTACCATTGATCATTGGCACCGCCAGGGCAATAACCCTCGGGTCACTCCGGGACGGGAGCAGATCCTCGGAGGGCATCGCGTCCGGCCTACCTGGCAGTTCGCTGCAGGGGCAACCCTCACCGCTACCAGGATCTCCGCGCGTCTCATGACGTATCTCGTGGGATTCAGTAAGGGCTTGGACTGGAGGCTGGGGCAACGGGCTACTCTGACCATGCTACCGCGGTGTGGTCAGTCTCCTCAGACAGGCAGAGGAACGCTGCAAGGGCAGGACGACACGAACTTGGGGACCGACAATTCGACGGATAATCAATACTGTGGAACCCCCCTCCGACGACGTGTTACTACCGGAGGACGACACGTGTCGGCTGATGACACCCGCGCATTTGTGCCTATATATAGTGGATTCTGAAGCTTATTCAAGGACTTCTACTTCATTTGACATTTTCACTTTCTCTCTAAAACTTATTCTCGCTGGATTTCTAGTGAGAGAAAGACAGTAGAACTCACGACTTCGGACTCTCGACACTACACCTTTTGTGATGCCCCGAACCTAGATTACCCGGTTATTATTACTATAGCGACAAATTGGGGACAATTTAAAATCATAAGTTATGATCTTTAGCGACAATTTAAAATCATGAGTTATAATTTAACGATATAAGATATTATTGATATTAATGGAGGTCTTAATTGTCAATTAGTGTTAGCGGCATTTTAAAAAAAAATTAAATTAACGACAAATTATTTTCAATATCGGTGCGCTTATTATTAACGACGAATTGTGAAACGAGATAGTGTAATAAACCGTTAGCAAATTTTGTAGCGCATAAATTTTCATAATATTTATTTTTAGACCATGTCGCGATAATAAAGTCCGGGCATGAAAATTTTAGCGACAAAAGCGAATAGTGCAAGGGGGTTTTGTGATAATTCTCAAGTTAGGGTTTTCGGGGTATATATATATACACACTCTGTAGAGAGCAGCCGACCCTAGCTAACCTTCCCTCATTATTTCCGATCCACGACAGAGAGATAGAGAAAGCAATCGTGAAGAAAGTTTCCGGCGGAGTTGTCTCGGTAAGTTGCTTTTAGATTATGATTTATGTGTATATATACATGTGAAATTCGTTAAGTTCATAAATGGGTTGCTGTGATTGCAGTTGCAGTGTTGTGTGTGTATTGGTAAAAATGGGTCCATGGCTACCGTGAGCGGAGGAGGGACTGTGGTAGCCGTAGAACATCGGAAAGTGGGTAATGGGTTATGTGTGATGCGTGAGTTTTGGTTGTGTACGATGTGCATTTTAGTGGGTGTGGATGCTTGACGCATATGTGTAAGGGCGTGAAGGAAGGGAGAGGCTGCCTTGGGCCGCAGGTAGGTGTGGGGTGAAAAGGTGTGTGCGCGAGTGAGAAAGGTGGAGTGATGGTGCAGTGTGTGCGAAGACGTGGTGCGTTGTGTGCGAAAAAGTGACGAAGGGAAGGGGACAGCCATGGAGGGGCAGCCATGGCTGTGTTTGTACGGCTGCCATGGCTAATTACAAGCATATTTGGGTGCATCCAAGGGAGAGAGAGGGACTACTGCTGGCAGATTTAGTGTACAATGTATATGTGGGTCTTGTGTGGGGAGTGTAGTGGTAAAAAGGGAAGGGGAATGTGGGCTGCCGAGTGTGTGAAAAGTGTGTTTTGTTTGGACCGTGTGAGAATGGTGTAGACAGCCATGGGCGGCTGTGATTGCAGCCGTGAGGTGTATACATGTGTGTTGAGTTTTTGTAGTTTGTGAGGGAGTGTAGGGGAATGGAGAAACTATGAAATTATGGGTGCAAATTGCAGTGCAGATGTGTTAGAGTCGGTAGAAGATGGAGTAAGTGTAGTGGGTATTAGAGTGCAAATCTAGTGTTTACAAATGAGTGTTAGGAGTGCAAGTGGGTGTGAGAAAGAAATGGGTTTTGTTAATATCTATACATGTGTAGGTGTGATGTTTAGAGGTATAGATATGGCTGTGTGAACTTGTTGTGGGTGAGCTTTTGCATGTAGGGTGGTTCGGGTGAAAGATTATGTGTGTGGAAGGAGAAGAAGATAGTGTCAGAGAGAGGGAAAAGATTCAGTTTAAATTAAACTTTAAAGTGTCGCTAAAAAGCTATTGTATTCCAGCAGTCTATTTTCGAATTTTTAAAATATATCTAGAAAATGTTTTGGGCAAAACTCAAAGAAGTAACTTAGGTTTATTTTTCAAGACCTACGCACAGTAAACATTTTAGATTTTTCGGAGCTCAGGAATTGTGCTAACTAATTTTATTCGTAAAAGTGTTTTCGGCATAATTTAAAATAGTAAACTAAGTTATTAAGTTATAATTCTTTTATAATAGTCTTATATAGCTATGATAATGTATATTTCAGAGTTTTAAAAGTTTTGAAAGTTGTTTGCTATTTTTAGCGTTCTTAGCAGTGTAGCGCCTGAACGGATATAGCGTAATGCTTTATTGTCACGATAGTTATTAAATTATTTCTAAGGACCTCTTCTGAATATTCAGACAAAGTGCAGATAGTAATTATACAAAAGTCGGGGGACGGTTGGGTAAAGTTTACTCATCTAAAAGAAACATAATACCTAAACGTGCCCGAGCGTCAATAAATGACATCTGTATGATTTGTTATTTAGGTTTTGATAGTCAAGAGCTAGGGCCGGCATTTGAGCAAATACCATAAACATATTTTGAGCGAGGTAAGTACCCCTGTCATGTTCCTCCGTATATTTATTTGCAAAAACTATAATATGTATTTATGTTTTGATCAATTGAAGTTCAAAGATTTATTCTGCATATGTTTTAATTCTAAAATATTTGATGAGAAATGTAATTTGAAAGAATGCCATGGAATGTCGTGTGAGTCATAAAATGTTACTGAGTACATGTTAATGAGCAATGAAACTTGTCTTGGTTGCTGTGCCCCATATCCAACGGGGGAATGTTGGATTTCGGGCCCTGGTCAACGGGGCTCATACGTTGATGCATAGTACTATGGCTGGTGGTGCGCCCTTGCGTCCACATGATTATTTTATCCCGGGTGTAGGAGGGATTTCGGGCCCTAGTCAGGGGGGCTCGTACGCTGACCGCAGCATACCTACGAAAAGAAATATATGTTTCTGATGTGAATGGAATGAACGATGGTTGTACTCAGATTTGAACATCTTTTCTTCGTAAATTTCATGTATATGTGTATATGTATATGAAGGACGTTTTTACGAATGACAATAACCAAATGTTTGATTTGTTGAAAGAAAACCCATGGCATGTTTTAGAAATTTCAAACTTATTTTAGGAGCATGGCTGGTGTATTTGCTGGGCTTTCGCTCATTCCTTATTTTTCAGGTGACGACTTAAGGGAAACGGAGCCGTTTGAGCCACACGGGGGAGTAGTGCCTGAAGAGAACTTTTAGAATAATGAGTGTCCAATATTTGAACATTTTAGTCTATGTTAAATTACGTTATGCTTGAACTGATGTAAGGAGCTTAGGTCTCCTCGAGTTCCCTTTATAAGTTTTTAAAGACACGTAATGAGAGTTTTATTTGAATTTTTGGAGGTTCATAAATTAGAGTTATTTTAGAGTCACGAGATTGTAGTAAGGCCTGGCAGAGCCCTCGGTTGGAGTCTATTGGGTCTGCGGCCGGTCACGTGCCTAGCTCACGGGCCTACCTGTGGGTTCGGGTCGTGACACCTTTGACTCGGACTGTTGACCGCCAGCCCTGTTCGTCCTCGTCCTGCTTGCGCAGCGCTGCCAGCCCTCGCGACCTGCCTGGGGAGCCTTGCTCTCAGCCTTTACTCCATCCTTGATGTCTCCCACCTCGTCTACTTGGAAGCCAACTCAGACTGCATCCTTTGTGGCACCTCAACATGGCAACGAACCCTCTTTTCGCAGCAATATTTGGCGACTCCGCTGGGGAGGTGAGCATCGTGTTGCAGTCTGCCACACCAAGCAACCATGCTCGTACAACGGAAAGCTACCAGGGCAGCCAGCCAAGGCCTCAACTTCACCATCCGAGAGGAGCATCACCTTGATGACCAAGAGGGGACTAGCGCTGTACGCCTCCAAGACCCTCCCGCACCTGACGTACAAGTGGCAGTCAACGCGGCCATCCAGCAGTTCACTCCCACCATAGCCAGCATACAGGACTCTCAAGCTTCCCTCATGGTCGCCATATTGGAAATGTAGAAATCCATACAAGCGATGGCCTCGCAGCAGATTGTTCTGCCGGTCCAGCCTGTAGGACCTGGGCCGTCCCCTGACGTTGCCCAGGCGCCAGTGTCACGACCACCGCCGCCTCAACCCACCAGACCCCTGGCAGTAGGACTCGCGACATCTTCCCTACCCGTAGCTGACACGCTTTGTCCCGTGATGCCGCCACACAGACTACAACCAGATCTTGGGCCAGTATTGCAACAAGTCTCCCCTACTGCTGCGCCTCAACATGTGCCGGCCATGAGCTCTTCTGAGACTCACGAGTCCATTGAGATGGAGCCTAACCCCTACCTAATGGAGCAGCATCAAACGACAGGCCAAGTGGTGGATATGTCTCGTCTGCCCACCCATGCCACCCTCCACATGCCCGCATCAACACCCGCCATGTATCGCCCTTCAACCGCTCCTGCCCACCAAGTTGTACTGTCAGGGGACTCCGAGGCTCGCGGAGCGCCGGCCACCAATCAACCTTCAGTCGGTCAGGAAGAGCTGCCATCCCACTACATTTCCAAGGCTGACTTTGACGCATTTCTCCACCAGCTGTCGTAGCATTTCGCACCCGACTCATCAGATCGATTGACCGGCCACGTGTCGTATGCTAATGAGATAGCCATCATACCATATCCACTCAAGTACAAGCCGACCCTATGGGGTGGCCAAGGCAAAAGACCAACTCCCTTCATGGGAATTGGGTTTTTGCCTTGGCCACCCCCTAGGGTCACCCTCGGCCTCCCCAAGGGGTCGGCCTCGACCTCCCCAAGGGGTTGGCCTCGGCTCCCCAGGGGTGGTGGCCTTGGCCGTCCCCCCAATGTTTGGCCTATGGCCTCCCCTCCCGCGCGTACTTGTTTTCTCAAACCTTTGCACCTCCGCGATGCCTACGGACATTCGTACATCAACCTCGCGACGTCCGTCGTGCATCACCTTACGGTCGTTTGTACATCAACCTCGCGACGTCCGTCGTGCTTCACCTTACAGACGTTCGTACATCAACCTCGCGACGTTCGTCATTCATCACCTTACGGACGTTCGTACATCAACCTCGCGACATTCGTCGTGCATCACCTTACGGACGTTCGTACATCAACCTCAAGACGTCCGTCGTGCATCAACCTCATGACGTACGTCGCCCGTGACCGCACACCGCTCCTGCGATGCCCGTCGCCCAAAGTTGCGCGCTACCGCCGAATGACCCGTCGTCGACGACCGCATACCATCACTCCCAACTTTGTCATTACTACATGTTGCATTCATTATTTTGTTATCACAGGCACAATCAACTCACATCCCATCTTTGGAACACCCGACGCGTGCCCGTGCGCCGTCTCCGCAAGGTTTACCGCCGCGCCCGTGCGCAATTCCCATGATACGTGCCCGACATCAAGTATTGCTCCGCGACGTTCGTCGCCGCGCCCGTGCGCCATTCTCATGATACGTGCCCCAACACCACATATTGCTCCGCGACGTTCGTCGCCGCGCCCTTGCGTCATTCTCATGATACGTGCCACGGTACCAAATATTGCTCCGCGACGTTCGTCGCCGCGCCCTTGCGCCATTCTCATGATACGTGCCCCGGCACCAAATATTGCTCCGCGACGTTCGTCGCCGCGCTCGTGCGCCATTTCCATGATACGTGCCCTCGGTACCAAGTATTGCTTCGCGACGTTTGTCGTCGCACCACTTTCATAACACGTGCTTCGGCACCAAGTGTTGTCTCCACGACACTCGTTGCCACGCTCGTGCGCCACTTCCATGATATGTGCCCACGGCACCAGGTATTGTCTCTGCGACGTTCGTTGCCGTGCCCATGTGCCACTTTCATAACATGAGCCCACGGCACCAGGTATTGTCTCGTGCTGTAGGCACCGCGCCCATGCGCCACAATCATATTACATGCTTTCGGGATGGACTCACAACCTTATAGCCATCACCGTCTCAATCACAGGAGAGGCTTCGGCCCTCGTACAGGGATGGGCTCACAACCTTATAGCCATCGCCGTCTCAATCACAGGGGCGGCTTCGACCCTCGTACCGGGATGGGCTCACAACCTTATAGCCATCGCCGTCTCAATCACCAGGGGGGCTTCGGCCCTCGTACCGGGATGGGCTCACAACCTTATAGCCATCGCCGTCTCAATCACAGGGGGGGCTTCGGCCCTCGTACCGGGATGGGCTCACAACCTTATAGCCATCGCCGTCTCAATCACCAGGGGGGCTTCGGCCCTCGTACCGAGATGGATTCACAACCTTATAGCCATCACCGTCTCAATCACAAGGGGGGCTTCGGCCCTCGTACCGGGATGGGCTCACTACCTTATAGCCATCACCGTCTCAATCACAGGGGGCTCCGGCATGAGGACCCCTCGCAGTGGACTCTGAGCATTGAGTTGTGACTATGTCCACTCATGTTACTGTTGATCATCGACACCACGAGGACAATGACCCACGGGTCACTCAGGGACGGGAGCAGGTCCTCGGAGGGCATCGCGCCTAGTCCGCCTGGCAGTTGGCTACAGGGGTAACCCTCACCGCTGTCAGGTCTCCGCGCGTGTCTTGACGCACCTCGTGGGATTCAGTAAGGGCTTGGATCGGTGGTTGGGGCAACGGGCTTACTCTGATCATGTTGTCGTTGTGTTGTCAGTCTTCTCAGACAGGTAGAGCGACGCTGTGCGAGGCAGGCAACGCGAATTTGAGAACCGACAGTCCAACGCAGAACCGGTATTTTGGGACCCCCTGGTGACGTGACACTCCCAGGGGACGACATGTGGCACTTTATGACATAAGCACATTGTTTCCTATAAATAGTGAACTTTACAACTCAAAAAAGGACTTCTTCTTCATTCCCACAAAAATCACTTTCTCACTCTAGAATTTGAGAGCTCTTGGATTCTAGAGAGAGAAAGAAAAAATTGGACATAACTTCGGACTGTAACATTGGACCCCGACTTGGACCCTGACTTGGACTGTCGACTGCCGGCCCTGTTCGTCTCAGCCTTGCCTTCGCAGCACTGCCACTCCTCACGGCCTGTCTGGGAAGCCTTGCTCTCTGCCTTTACTTCATCCTCACTGTCTCTCACTTTGCATACTTGGAAGCTGACTCGGACTGCAGCCTTTGTGGCACCTCCACGTAAGTACGAACCCACATTCCTTGGCATCATTTTGGCGACTCTGCTGGGGAGGTGAGCATCGTACTGCAGTTTGCCTGTCTTGCATCCTCGATCATCATGCATGTACAACGGAGAGCTACGAGGACTACCAGCCAAGGCCTCATCTCGACTATGCAAGAAGAAGCCCACCTTGGTGACCAAGAAGAAGCCCACCTTGGTGACCAAGAAGAGACTTATGCCGTCCGACTCCAAGATCAACCCCAACATGACCAACTGACACCATGCTCCTGACTTGCTCCAGTTGTCTCTTCCCAACTGCCGGCCTCTTGCCGCTGGCATAACCTATGTGCAAACCACACCCCAAAAAGTTGCTCCCCACCACCAACCCATTTGTACCATTGTCATCCCCACAATGCCTCGGGTTATCCCGTCCGGGGGCTTAGGTGCCAGGATCATTCCAATCGGGCACACTAACCTTCGCGTGCTTCGTATGTCACCACGACATGTTGCCTCCCTATGGGTTCAATGGAATTGTATTCTTTTCCAGACTTAGAAAAATTTTCAAGCTACATTACTCTTGCACAAGTCTACTGACACCACCCTTGATGCCATCACCCACTCCCTTGGGGGCTTCACCCCTTCCCAACCCCTTCGGCCTCACATTGCAACGACTTGGTACGTGGTGCGCGGGGTGGCTCGAGCCGCGCTACTACGGTAACATCATCATCCTTCATTTACTTTTCTTGACACTTGAAAAAAAAATCATTTTTTTCATAACCGGTCATCGATGATCATCCTCAGTGGTCTCCCTTGGCATCCTTGTCTCAGCCCAACACTTAGAAAAAAAAATTCATTTTTTTCGCAACCGGTCATCGATGATCATCCTCAGTGGTCTCCATCGGCATCCTTGTCTCAGCCCAACACTTAGAAAAATTTTCATTTTTTTTGCAACCGGTCATCGATGATCTTCCTCAGCGGCCTCCCTTAGCATCCTTGCCCGAGCTCAAAAAAAAAAAAATTCAACACTTAGAAAATTTTTCAAGTTTTTCATCTTCCCCACTACTCCCAACATTCATGCTCTTATCACTCTCTCTATACCTCCATTCACTCTCCCTCTCACCACCCAACACCCCATCACCCTTTCCCCACTTCATACACAACTTCTCTCTTTCTTATGAAAACGTTTCATTATTCTCCCATCCTAGTCCTCTCTTTCTCTTCATGTACATTGTGAAAATGTAATTAAGGGCTCCCTCTTTAGAGGTGTACAAAAAATATATATATATTATTATTATTTTTACTTGAATTTGAATTTCAAAAGTCATCTGGGCAAACTCTACCCGTGAACCCATTCCCCTCACAATCCTGGATCACCCGAACCGAACCTAACCCGACCCGCGTCCCTCCCAAAACCCTAACCCTAATCATCTCTTTCTCTTCACCATGCGCAGCCGCCGCCCATCCTTCCATGCGCCACCATCACCTTCGGCCTCGGCCGACAACCCTCCCTCGCCACTGACGATCCCTCAGCCTCGCCCCCACCTCCCTCCTCTCCCCCGCCCCTCCTTCCCCCCTCGGCCTCGCACCGCGACACCCCGTCGTCGCCGCCCCCTTCTTTCCCCTTCCTTTCTCCCTCCTCCCCCGCCCATCCTCCCTCTCCCCCCTCGGCCTCGGCCTTCCCAACCCCCTCCCCAAGGCCGACCCCTCCCCCTTCCTCTCTCCTATCCTCCCTCTTCCCCTTCCTCCCTGCCCCCTCCCTCGGCCTCGGCCTCACCCGCCCCGCCCCGCGCCGTACGGCCCTTGTCATCTCGCGGCAACCTCTTGACGCCCCTTTCCCATCTTCATCATTTTTTCACCTAACCTCCCCCCCAAGCCCACTAACCTTCAACCACCACTCCACCCCCCCTCTCCCTTCAAACCCATAACCTCTTCCCTTCGGTCACCACACCCAAGTCTACCCGCCAACTTCGGCCTACACACATTCACCCAACGGCCGCTCACCATCACCAACCATCCTCACACGCATGCAAAAAAAAAACTCATCATGACGACCAACGCGCACCCCCCTCCACAACTTCTTCACTTCAGTCACAACACACAAGTCCACCCCGCCACCTTCGACCTTCACATCCAAGGTTGGCAACTTAAAATATTTTTTTTGTTGCAACATAGACCGACGTGCATTGCCCGCGCACATGTGCCCGTCGTGGACTGCCCCTGCATCGTGACGTCCGACCGCGCCCTTGTCGCGCCCCTCATGACGATGTCCCTCGACATCAACATCCTTGGTAGGTGGTGCGCGAGGTAGCTCGAACCACCTACTCTAACTCATTATTCGACACTCGTCATCCATCACCCGGGCACCGTCTCCGGGACCCTTGTCGCCCGCGTCCGTGCGCCGTCTCCGCGACCCTTGTCGCCAGCGCCCGTGCACCGTCTCCGCGACCCCCGTCGCCAGTGCCCGTGCACCATCTGCGTCGCTTGTCGCCCATCGCCCGGGTGACGTCTCCACGACACTCGGCGTCCGTCACCCGGGCGCCGTTTACATGCTCGCACCCCTGCACCCTATCATCGTACCTTTGTCTCAACCCCCAAGCATTCCAAGCTTGTAGGTGGTGCACGAGGTGGCTCGAGCCACCTACTCTTCATCATCATCATGCATTGACGACCTCAACAACACTCCGGCCAAACAACATAAAATCTTGCTAAGTATTCATGCGTGTGGTGCCCGCTCAGGTTGCCCCTCCGCGCACACCACACGCAGAGGGCTTATGTTCCCAACCTATTCTGGTCATACCCAAGGGCCCAATAAGGGTCCCGCTTCACGCAAACACGTTGACAGATACAACGTACATTTTTCCAACGCATCGAACCGGTCAGAGCGTGCACGCTCAAGTCACGTGCATTTTTCGCTCCGCGCGCCTTATGCGCGACTTAGGCACGATTTATTTCATGTTAACGTCACTCAGGCTAGCACGATCGTCATGCCGAGACCACCCAAACACCTTTTCACCAAAAATGTCGACCGACGGTGCAACCGGAGCAACGAGGTCAAGGGCTAAAGGCCTTGGCCAACCCCATGGGGTCGGCCTTGGCCTCCCCCAAGACCATGGGGTTGGCCTCGGCTTCCCCCAAGGCCATGGGGTCGGCCTCGGCCTCCCATGGGGGTTTGCCCTTGGCCTTACCCCCCGGTTCTTCACTTTTTGCGCACAGTTGTTTTCGCACTTTTTTCGCTTCGTACGTTTCGGATGTGACTCTAGCACCTTGTTCATCATATGGGTACGATTCCTGGTAGCACGCTCGTCGTAACGCAACTTCCAGATTCATCTTTCGTCATCAAAATACCTACCGACGGCGCGCCCAAAGTTGGCAAAAAGAGAAGTGGCCTCGGGCTCCGAAAATGGAAGTTGGCCATTTGGCCTTCGCCAACCCCAGGGGGTCGGCCTCAGCCATCCCCATGCCTAGGGGGTCGGCCTCGGCCTTCCCCATGCCTAGGGGGTCGGCCTCAACCTTCCCCATGCCTAGGGGGTCGGCCTCGGCCTTCCCCATGCCTAGGGGGTCGGCCTCGGCCTCTAGGAGGGGTTGGCCTCGGCCATTTTCCCCCGGTGGTTCACCCATTTCCCGCATACCCCCTTTCACACTTTTTTCACTTCGTATGCTTTGTACGTAACCTTGGTACCTTATTCGTCACATGGGTATGATTCATGTCGACACGCTCGTCGTAACGCAACTTCTGGATTTGCCATTGCTCATCAAAACACCTACTGTCGGCGTGACCAAAGTTCATCGAAGGGGGGAGTTGCCTTGGCCTCCCTTCATGGGAGTTGGCCTTTTTCCTTGGCCACCCCCTAGGGTCGGCCTCGACCTCCCCAGGGATGGTGGCATTGGCCTTCCCCCCAATGTTTGGCCTATGGCCTCCCCTCCTGCGCGCACTTGTTTTCTCGAGTCTTTGCACCTCCGCGATGTTTACGGACGTTCGTACATCAACCTTGCGACGTCCGTCATGCATCACCTTACGGATGCTCGTACATTAACCTTGTGACATCCGTTGTGCATCACCTTACGGACGTTCGTACATCAACCTCGCGACGTCCGTCGTGCGTCACCTTACGGACGTTCGTACATCAACCTCGCGACGTCCGTCGTGCGTCACCTTACGGACGTTCGTACATCAACCTCGCGACGTCCGTCGTGCATCACCTTACGGACGTTCGTACATCAACCTCAAGACGTCTGTTGTGCATCAACCTCACAACGTCCATCGTGCATCAACCTCGTGATGTATGTCGCCCGTGACCGCACACCGCTCCTGCGATGCGCGTCGCCCAAAGTCACGCGCTACCGCCGAATGACCCGTCGTTGACGACCGCATACCATCACTCCCAACTTTGTCATTACTACATGTTGCATTCATTATTTTGTTATCACAGGCACACTCAACTCACGTCCTATCTTCAGAACACCCGACACGTGCCCGTGCGCCGTCTCCGCGACGTTCGTCGCCGCGCCCGTGCGCTATTCTCATGATACGTGCCCCGACACCAAATATTTCTTTACGACGTTTGTCATCGCGCCCTTGCGCCATTCTCATGATACGTGCCCCGACACCAAATATTGCTCCGCAACGTTTGTCGCCGCTCCCTTGCACCATTCTCATGATATGTGCCCCGGCACCAAATATTGCTTCGCGACGTTCGTCGCCGCGCTCGTGCGCCATTTCCATGATATGTGCCCCGGCACCAAGTATTTCTCCGCGACGTTCGTCGTCACACCACTTTCATAACACGTGCTCCGACACCAAGTGTTGTCTCCACGACGCTCGTCGCCGCGCTCGTGCGCCAATTCTATGATATGTGCTCATGGCACCAGGTATTGTCTCTGCGATGTTCGTCGCCGCGCCCATGCGCCACTTTCAGAACATGTGCCCCGGCACCAGGTATTGTCTTGTGCTGTAGGCACCGCGCCCATGCGCCACAATCATATTACATGCTTCCGAAATGGGCCCACAACCTTATAGCCATCGCCGTCTCAATCACAAGGGGGGCTTCGGCCCTCGTACCGGGATGGGCTCACAACCTTATAGCCATCGCCGTCTCAATCACAGGGGGGCTTCAGCCCTCGTACCGGGATGGGCTCATAACCTTATAGCCATCGTCGTCTCAATCAACAGGGGGGCTTCGGCCCTCGTACCGGGATAGGCTCACAACCTTATAGCCATCGCCATCTCAATCACCAGGGGGGCTTCGGCACTCGTACCGGGATGGGCTCACAACCGTATAGCCATCACCGTCTCAATCACCAGGGGGGCTTCAGCCCTTGTACAGGGATGGGCTCACAACCTTATAGCCATCGCCATCTCAATCACAGGGGGGGCTTCGGCCCTCGTACCGGGATGGGCTCACAACCTTATGGCCATCCCTGTCTTAATCACGGGGGGCTCCGGCATGAGGACCCCTCGCAGCGAACTCTGAGCACTGAGCTGTGACTATGTCCACTCATGTTACTGTCGATCATCGACACCACCAGGACAATGACCTACGGGTCACCTCGGGACAGGAGCAGGTCCTCGGAGGGCATCGCGCCTAGTCCGCCTGGCAGTTGGCTATAGGGGTAACTTTCACCGCTGTCAGGTTCTCCGCGCGTCTCATGACAAAACCTCGTGGGATTCAGTAAGGGCTTGGATCGGTGGCTGGGGCAACAGGCTTACTCTGATCATGCTGTCATGTTGTGTTTAGTCTTCTCAGACAGGTAGAACGACGCTGTGCGAGGTAGCCAACACGAATTTGGGATCCGGCAGTTCAACGAAGAATCGGTATTTTGGGACCCCCTGGTGATGTGTCACTCCTAGGGGACGACATGTGGCACTTTATGGCATAAGCACATTGTTTCCTATAAATAGTGAACTTTACAACTCAAAAAAGGACTTCTTCTTCATTCCCACAAAAATCACTTTCTCACTCTAGAATTTGAGAGCTCTTGGATTCTAGAGAGAGAAACACAAAATTGGACATAACTTCGGACCGTAACATTGGACCCTGACTTGGACTGTCGACTGCCGGCCCTGTTCGTCTCAGCCTTGCCTTCGCAGCACTGCCACTCCTCACGGCCTGTCTGGGAAGCCTTGCTCTCTGCCCTTACTCCGTCCTCACTGTCTCTCACTTTGCATACTTGGAAGCTGACTCGGACTGCAGCCTTTGTGGCACCTCCACGTAAGTACGACGTCTATCGGGTGCACCTCGTGAACTTGCAATTAAAATCATGGGGACATCTTAAGGAAACGGCGCAGCATACTTACGAGACGGCCGGGCCCGTCAAACCATGGAGGCCTCAGCCACAGAATGAACTGCTGGCCTTAGCAGCCCCATCCAGTACCCAGCACAACGGCACCAGCACCAGCAACATCAACATCAGTAGTTACACTGTCTTTAAACGTCAGTTCCCGGATGGGGACTAACACCCCGACAAACGGCGATAGTAGGAGACTCCGCCTGCCTTTCAGTGTGATTTGAATACGGTGAAAGAGCTATTGACAGAATGGGTAGTTAACGACAAGAACTTCTAATTACCACCCGTGCGGATCCCCATCACAGATGAGGAAAGAACCAGGCCCAACTACTGTCCCTTCCACCAGGCCCTCGGCCATCCTCTCAAGAACTGCAATGCGTTGCGGGCCATCTTTGCAAGGAAGGTCGCGTCAGGCGACCTACAGCTGCGAAAGAACAACGATGTGCGGAAAGAACCATACCCAAACCATGGCAACAACGACCGCAAGCATCAGGTGCTCATGGTTACTACCAACCACATCGAGCCACTCCTCCCCGAAGCTTCTGCGGAAGTCTCGCCTACGGTCACGACTCGTGTACCTCCTACCCCCTAGCCAGTGTCCTCGGCTGGCCAAATGACGAAGATCAAAGGCTTCTTTGACAAAATGGGGTTTTCACCCGCGGCGCGGACTTATCTCTCAGACTGCTTGATCGAGGTCACCATAGGCCTCGGGCCCGAGTGCTTCGCCAACCAGGCCGAGCTCAGATATATCCCTTCCACCGCATTCATTTTTTTGGGACGAGGACTCACCACCAATTGAGCACCACAACCGGCCGTTATACCTTGAGTGCACTGTTAACGGCACCGGCTTCCGCCGCGCCTTGGTAGACTACGGCGCTTCGATCAACATCATCCCTCTCGTCACTTTGCAACAGGCCGACATACCATCAAGGAGGATCATCCGTGATCCCATCAAAATTACTGGCTTCGGACAGGGCCCCCAGTCCACTCTTGGCCATATCACTGTCGACCTAATGGTCGAAACTGTCCGTCGTGACACCACTTTCCATGTGATAGCGTAACCATCCCCGCGACCAAGGCCCCTTTTGAGTGTGCCGAGTCTTATTTAGCCGAGGCCTCATTCTTCACTGAACTTGCTGCAGATGGTGAGAATGCTACTCACATCCACTCCACCAAGCTGCCAGATTGGGACGAGCTGTGTGTGAACAAGCCACCCAAGTCCAAGAAAAGCAACAGAAACAAAGCATCAACCTCGACAGCGCCATCTGCTGTCCCTACGATTTCCCTGCCTTTATCCCCCAAATCCAAGAAGCAAAAGTTTGAAACCACCTTTCAGCGCGTCATCAAGGACAAAAGGGTCATCTACCAGTTATGACGGTGTCCGGGGGCTCCGATAGGGCCGCTGCCGGACCGCCTCGACCCCAGCCTACTTACGGAGACAGAATGGTGTTGTACGGCCGAGCATTGCCCGCCAGATCCCGAGCTTACCCCGGGCGCTGTACCGCCCTGCTATAAAGACCGCCCCCGATCGCAGGCCGAAGATCTTGAAGAAATTAACCTGGCTGACCCGGGCGAGGAGCCTCGGTTGACCTACATTGGCACGAAACTCGCCCCGGGCCGAAGAGAGGGACTGGTTACCCTCCTCCGCGAATATCGTGACGTTTTGGCATGGAGTTACAATAAAATGCCCAGGTTAGATCCTGCCATAGTAACACACCATCTTAACATTGCTAACGGGTTCAACCCTGTTCGGCAGCATTCGCGATCTTTCTGCCCCGAACTTGAAATAAAAATCAAGCAAGAGATCGAACGACTTCTACAAGCTGGTTTCATTGAACCCATCACTCATCCTATCTGGTTGGCCAATGTTGTTCCTGTGCAAAAGAAGAACGGACAGGTTCGCATTTGTATTGACTTCCGCAATTTGAATAAGGCATACCTTAAAGATGAATTTCCACTGCCCAATATTGATATGCTCACGGAGGCTACCGCCGGACACGAGACCTTGTCCTTCATGGATGGCTTCGCCGGCTACAACCAAATTCGAATGAACCCAGATGACTGTGCCAAGACAGCTTTTCGGACCCCAATGGGTAACTTTTGTTGGAAGGTCATGCCTTTTGGTCTCAAGAATGTGGGTGCTACTTAACAGAGAGCTATGACAGCTATCTTTCACGACATGATACACCGCACAGTGGAAGAATATGTTGACGACCTCATTATCAAATCTAAAAAGGAAAGTGAGCATCTTACGGACCTTCGGGCAGTCTTCGACCGGTGTCGCCAATACAACATGCAGATGAACCCGCTCAAATGTGCCTTTGGAGTCTCCTCCGGCAAATTCCTCGACTTCTTGGTCAGTCGACAGGGTATCGACGTTGACCCCTCCAAGGCCGCCTCTATCCAAGAGATGCCACCGCCCAAAAGTACCAAGCAGTTAAAAAGCTTTCTCGGCAAGGTTTCTTATCTTCGCAGGTTCATCCCTGCCTTGGCCGAGCTTATCACGCCCTTCCAGCACTTGACGCGCAAGAGCGCGCCATGGGATTGGGGTGCGCCCCAACATCAAGCATTTAAACAAATCAAGGCGGTCCTCATGTCACCACAGACCATGATCGTGCCGCAACGAGGTCTACCATTCTTGCTTTACCTAACCTCCACGCCCAGATCCATAGGGGCGTTACTTGCTCAAGAAGTGGAGGGAGTGGAGCGCCCGGTTTATTATCTCAGTCGGTCAATCAGGGGACCCGAGGCCAATTATTCTGAGCTCGAAAAACATTGCTTCGCCTTGGTCTACGCCTCACAGAAATTCAGACACTATTTCTTGTCACACCAGATTACACTCGTCACCAAGGCTGACCCATTACGATACATGCTCACTTGCCCTGCCCTGTCTGACCGACTTACTCGTTGGTTGCTGCTACTGGCCAAATTCGGCCTATCTATCAAGAATCCTACGGCTTTGCGAAGCCAAGGACTCGCAGACCTCTTGGCCTTCTTCCCGTGCCAACAATATGAACCAACCTCACATCAATTGCCTGGGGAAGAGATGGTCCTGATCTATGATGTTGATGAATTGTGGACGCTTGAGTTCGACGACTCAGCCACTAACAAAGATCCCAATAGAGCTCCCCTCCGCAAAGGAGGTCCCGACATTGTCCTTCAGAAACCTAGAGGGTGTTACCACATCCCTATCCTTCAAGCTTACATTCTCGGTATCTAACAATGAAGCTGAATACGAGGCCCTCGTCATCGGCCTCATGCTAGCTATCAGCATGGGGGCTAAATCGTTGTGTATAAAAGGGGACTCGAGCTTGATCATGAAGCAGGCCGACGGGGAGTTTGCAGTCAAGGAGCCAGCCTCGGCACCTTATCGTGCCTTAGTACAACACTTGGAGGGACGGCTTGGCCATGTCCAATATGAACATCACGACAGGTGCCACAACCGACATGCGGACAGCTTAGCCACAATCGCGTCAAAGATAGATATTGATGGTGAACAGCGCATACTGACCATTATAAAGAGGACATCACCATGTACATCATTGAATCTAGTCCCGAAGGACATCATGACCATTGATTGGAGGCAGCCGATCATCGACCAACTTAAGGCACCGTTGCTCGCTTCCATCTCCACCCTCACAGATTTCTTAATGTTAGGAGACATCTTGTACAGACGATGTCATGGAGGCACTCTGGCCCGATGTTTGGCCCCAATAGAAGCAAAGCACAAGCTGCAATACGGACATCAAAAGTGTTGTGGCCTTGACGGGCCACCTCTATATCGTCGTCTCCAACGAATGGGCCTCTTTTGGCCATCCATGCCCAAAGATGCTTCGGATATACAGCAGGATTGTTCAGAATGCCTATATGCACCAGACAGTACGGAAGCCCTTGTCGTCAACATCGAGGATGACTGGCGCCAGCCTTTCCTGCAGTATCTATCCCATGGACTACTACCATCTGACCGCAGCTCAGCACGATCTATCAAACGTAAGTCGGTCAAGTATTTCGAGACGGAAGGCGAGTTATTTCGCAAGGGATTTTTGGGACGCACCCTACGATGCTTGCAGGGTGCCCAAGCGGTCGAGGTGATCAATGAAGTGCACAATGGTGCTTGTGGCGAACATCAAGGCTCTCAGAAGTTGTATGCAGAACTGCTCAGGTTGGGGTACTACTGGCCGACTATGGAATCTGACGCAATCTCTCATGTACGACACTGCCAACCCTGCCAGAGACACGCCAACAGAATGCACATGCCAGCATCCGACCCTCGTATCATCGTGGCCCCTTGGCCGTTTCACTCTTGGTCTCTCGACCTTATCGGCCCCATACATCCACCATCGAAAGGTCACATTTGGATCATGGTCGCAACGGAGCGTTTCACAAAGTGGGTCGAAGCCATACCTCTACGAAAAGCCACGGGGGGCGCCATCGCCAACTTTTTATGCGATCACATCATATGTCGCTTCGGCATCCCCCGATGTATTATCTCCGACAACGGCACGCCATTCATCAATCGAGATGTTCAGACTCTCACGGAAGCAGACGACATCAATCATGCCACGTCAACTCCGTATTATCCGCAAGGCAACGGTCAAGCTGAAGCCTCCAACAAAACTCTGTTGCGCGTCTTGTCACGTATGGTCCATGACGCGAGCAACTCCTGGTCCAAAAAGCTAAGCCATGCCCTTTGGGCTTACAGAACTTCCAGACACATAGCCACGAAGGTCACGCCCTTCTCTCTCGTCTACGGGGACGAATGTGTAGTGCCTGCCGAGATTGCAGTCACCTCGGCACGACTATCCCACATCAGCGGTCTCGAAGAAGAAGAAACCAGAATTGTGGCACTCGAGGGCCTTGATGAAAAAAGAGCCAACGCCACTCGTCGAATGAAGAAATATCATGAGAAGCTTGTCAGCGCCTGCGGGAAGACCGTCAAACCTTGCTCATTCACGGAAGGCGACCTCGTCCTCCAAGCCGCCACGCATGTACGGGCCAACCTGTTGGCTCTTAAGTTCACGCCCAACTGGGAGGGGCCATTTGAAATACATACAGCCAGAAGCAACGGCTCCTACCTGCTGCTTAATCCAGATGACGGACAGCTTACCACACCTGTCAACGGTCACTACCTAAAAAAGTATTACGCATGATCAGTTTGTAGCTTATCCCCCCCACCCACCCCACCCCACCCCTTGCTCCACCGCTTGTAGTTCAACATACTTAACGTGGCATTTTGTGTATATACACACATGTACTGGCTTGTAATTTCTGTTGCTTATTACGAGTTCCTTTTGTGTAATGAAATTTCTTTGATCCAGGCACTATCCATATACAGTCTTTTCACTTCATACCTCTATGCTTAGCCTATACTTTTGTATTCATTTATGGTTATCAAGTGTTTGTCCTCGATAAAAGAAAAAGGGGGGGGGGGGGGACACCGACAGACACCCAACAGGCGCAACACACAATTGCAACATACAACGATCGTACCATACATCCACGACAAATATTAATACGGCAGCATGCAATTACACCTCATGTACCAGCAAGATATATATAAATGCAAAAAAAAAAAGTTGTTGGCCACTATCGGGCACTGCCTAGACATCAAATCTATGATAACATACCGAAAGCTAGATATTAAAGCTGCTACTGGATGGGAGCTCAACGCCTGTAATGTCTGGTGCTGAACTTGCAGTGCCGACCATCCCGCCTCGAACTCGGCCTGTCGCCCTAGACGTTCGGCCTCTCGCACCTCCACATCCGCCCGCCGCCTTTGGAGATCACTCAGACGTCTCTGCAAGTCAGACAGCTGCCTCTCTATCTTCGCCACCTCTATGTCGATCACGACCAACTCTCCGTTGATCTCTGACCGTTCCACCTACAACCCTGTGCGCCGCCTCTCGAGTAGCACCTCCTTCATACGTACCAAGGCCATCCTCTCGCCCACACCACCACCCTCGCTCCTCAACCTAAAGAACTCGGCCATCCAATCTAGCTGCACGCCTAAAGAGGTGAACGACGCGAACTCTGTCAGCAACTGCTCAATAAACCCTGTCGTCCAGCTCGCCTCAAGAACACTCGCAAATGGCAGCAGCCACTCCACAAACCCTGAGTACAGCCACCTTTGTAGCACCGGGTTCTCTACAGTCACCCCCTCAAACGTCTACTGGTACGCCGCCTTCACCAGCTCTAACCAGCGCACTGTCTTAAAAGGTAGCTGAAGGTTCTCCCATACTACCACGTCGGCCTGGCCGCTCGATGATCCCCTGCTCGCCTCTCCAGCTGATGTGCCACTCACCACCATCACAGGCCTCTCACGCACTCCTCCGACTGCCTGTACACCGACGGTCATCGAGTGCATCGCCATCAACGTCGCACTCGCCTCAACAGCCGACCCTGACGACGCCTCCGTAATAGACTGCACCGGCTACACCGGGATCTCCACCTCCTGAATTGGGACCGCCACTGCAGGCTCCAACTCCACCAAATCCCGCCGCTCAACCACCGCGACCTCCGTCGCCGTGCCTGTCCCCCAGTAGCCACTGGCATCAAACATCAGCGAGTCGTCGACCAAGCCGCCATACACATCCTCCACCCTCTCCTCAACATCTCGCAGTGGACTCACCCTATCGCTCACCCTGGCCCCCAACACGTCGACCGCTACCGGCTCATCTCCGCCTGCTGGCTCATCAACCTCGGCTGCTCTCGCTTCCTCTGTCTCGACCGCCACATTTGCATCACCGCCTCTCTCCATTGCTTGTCCCTCGTACCCCTGTCCAAAACAACCGTTAGCATAATACAGGTTCTCAGCAGGCTTCCCGCCATCATCAGTCATCATTGGCAACCAACCTGGAAAGTAGGCCACCAAGAGTACAACGTCTCCCGGTGGCAAACCCCCCATCTTGGTCAAGTCTATCGTCATCTCCTGTCCGTGCAACCAGGGGGGTACTTCGTATGACGCATGCATCTCTCTGTACGGCCGTGCTACGCATGCCTCCCTCGAATCTATCAACCGTGACAATGGACACTCCGGCCTCTTGATGCCCGCCCATACAAATGCCCGTGACCCACTGTACCACGGCGCCACCTCCCGCGATCTGCCACCGTGCATCACTGCCTTCGTCCTCGGTACTGGATGCTCAAGTGGGTATCCTGTCGGACGATAATCCAGAAAACACTCGTACAAGTATCGTTGTAGAAACATCCAATCCACGTACGTCGCCACTTGGTACCGCCCGTGCGACCTCTTCACGTCATTCACAAACTGATCCAACCGTGAATACACGGTGCCCAGATACACGAGAGCTAGCCCAACACGCTTCCCATGCGCCATCCGAATCGCCAGGGGAATCACCTTCGAGGAAATGCCATCCTCTGGCGTCCCTTCAAAAACAAATCTGTAAAAACACGACAATGCATTATACATAACCTCAACTCGCATCACATATACAAGCATACAAACAATGGAACGCATAATACTTACCCCGACAAGAACATCGTCAAGAAGGCCACCATCTCGTACCGCACGTCCTTATGATACGGCCCCATCACGAAATGGGCAGCATTGCCCAATCTCTGCCCTGACTTCGCCTGCGGCGTGTCATAGAACAACCGGAGCCACCCGCTATATGTCGCCTTCCGATGTTGCCTCGTCTCTACCAAAATATCAAGTAGCTGCGTCTGTAACAGCTGCTCCTCACCAGTAAGCCGCGTCACACGCACATCCAACTCTCTATGCATCGATAGCCCCGTCAGCATCATCACATCCAGCAGCGTCGGCCCAATCTCTCCAAACTCAATCACAAAGGTATGTGTCTGAGTGCTCCACCTCGGCAGCAACAGGGCCATCCCAGGCGTATCTCTATACAACTCCCGCCCCCTCGCCGTAATGTCAATCGCTGGCACCAACCCCAACGTCTACAACAACACCGACCACCTCGGCACCTCCATCATATGCTCACACCAGAAGTCCCACCCGATTGGCATCGCACCATGGCCCTTGAACACCACATGTTCAAAGGGTATATCCTCCCGCTCCACCACCAACCCCGCAACATACCTCGGTGACGGCACGGGCGCATCCTCCCAGCTCGGAGCCCGCACATACGGTTACGGCACTCGTGGCTCCTCCCCCATCGACGCACCACTCCAAGGCACTGTGAATGCACCATCAGCTACCCGATGGCCAGCTCCCTCCACAACTCCCGGTCAGGCACGGCCAGTACTACCCCTTTTACTCTCAGCTGCGTGTTCATCTTATCCGGGTCCGGATCATACGTTCTCACCAACGAATCATCAAATGTAAGTGGCACTCCCGTCTCACCACCTACCGCAGCTTCTGCTTCATCTATCGGTGGGGGCGGCACCGGTTCCATTGTCGCAGTTCGCGGTGGCCGCGCTGCGCTCGTCACCCCACCTCGTGGTTTCACCCACATCTTCTGCTTCAAAATTTTCAAAACGGGCACCGGCTCGGCCGGCATGGCCTTGGCCCCGTCAACCCCTCTGCCCCCGCCGACCTCCCTCTAGCTCCCGACCCATTTGCCCCCGCCGACCCCCCTCCAGCTCCTTACCCTTTCGGCCCCGCCGACCCCCTTCTCTCTCTCCTTCCTTCTTCTCTTCCCATTCCCCCCGTGTCAGCAGATCCCGCCGACCCTCCTCTTCCGGCCGACCCCCCTGGGGTGGCCACCCCCTCGTGTAGCCGACCCCCCTCATGTGGCCGACCCCCATCCCCTCTCCCCCTTCTTCCATCCCTTCTCTCCTTCTCTCCCCCGTGGTGGCCGACCCCTTGGGGTGGCCGACCTTCATCTTCTGGCCAACCCCCCTGCCCCCGCCGACCCCCCTCTGGCCAACCCCCTCCCCTTTCCCCTCTTTCTTCCCTCCTTCCCCTATTCTTTCCTTCTCTCCACCCCCGCCGACCCCTTAGCCGCGCCGACCCCCATCTCTGGCCGACCCCTCGGCTACTTGCTTTCCTTCTCTCACCATTTCGCCTTCTTTCTTTTTCTCTCCTTTCTCACTTGGTCAAAATGGGCAATTGAATTTTTTTGGCAAAAACCCTCCATCCCTTCACTATTTATAGGGGTGGGCCATCCAATCTCAACCACCCATTTTAAATGTCAACAAAATTTTCACAGCTCTCCTTTTCCCCCCACTTACGCTTTTTCGCAAAATTCATGTTTCGCTCCCCAAGCGCATTCAACATCGTTTATACGTACGACGCCCGCTCGGGTTGCCCCTCCGCGCACCCCGCACGCAGGAGGCTTATGTTCACAACCTATCCGGACCGCACCCCAGGTCTCGCTAAAAGACTCCAATGGCACGACACGTCACCCGCTCCACAGTCAAATTTGTTCAACATCATTGCTCGGTCAAAGCGCTCTGTGCCTCGACATCGTTGCTCGGTCAAAGCGCTCCGCGCCTTAAGCATTCAGACGGTGATCGAAAGTGCACTTCCCCCCCGAGGGGTCGGCCACCCCCCTGAGAAGGGGGTCGGCCAAACCCTGAGGAAGGGGGTCGGCCACCCTCCTTGGAAGTGGGGAGGGGTTGGCCTCCCTTGTCCTTAGGGGGGGACCTGCTTACCGCTGCTATCACCTCACTCAATGCATTCTGCAATGCTCACTCACCACCAGTGGTCGTGTGATGCCCGTTGTCGCCCGCACATCGTTGCCGCAACAACCGTCTCGCACGAACGTGCATCGTCATCTAGGTACCATTCCGCGACGCTCGTCGCCGCTCCGGCCCTCGCCCCCACAATCAACTGGGGGCTCCAGCCCTTGCCCACACAATCAACCGGGGGCTCCGGCCCTCGCCCGCACAATCGACCACAGGCTCCGGCCCTCGCGGTGGGACATGCTCACGACCCTAAAGCCCTCGCTGGTACAATCAACCGGGGGCTCCGGCCCTCGCCGGCACAATCAACCGGGGGCTCCTGCCCTTGCCCGCACAATCAACCGGGGGCTCTGGCCCTCACCCGCACATTAGACCGACGGGCTCCGGCCCTCGCGGCAGGACGGGCTCACGACCCTAAAGCCCTCGCCGGCAGAATCAACCGGGGGCTTCGGCCTCGCCTGCACAATCAACCGGGGGCTCCGGCCCTCGCCCGCACAATCAACCGGTGGGCTGCGGCCCTCACGGCGGGATGGGCTCTCAATCCTAAGGCCCTCGCCGGCACACTCAACCGGAGGCCTCGGCCTTCGCCAGCACAATCAACCGACAGGCTCCGACCCTCGCGGGCATAATCAACCGGAGGCTCCGGTCTTCGCCAGCACAATCAACCGACGGGCTCTGGCCCTCGCATGCACAATCAACCGGAGGCTCCGACCTTCGCAACAAGGATGGGCTCACAACCCTAAGGCCATCGTCGGCATAATCACCCGACGGACTCACGGGGGGCTCCGTTCGTAGTGCCCCGGCACGAGGACCCCTCGCCACGGACTCTGAGCATTGAGCTGTGAGCATGGCCGCTCATATTACCATTGATCATCGGCACTGCCAGGGCAATGACCCCCGGGTCACTCCGGGACGGGAGCAGGTCCTCGGAGGGCATCGCGTCCGGCCCACCTGGTAGTTGGCTACAGGTGCAACCCTCACCGCTGCCAGGATCTCGGCGCGTCTCCTGACGCATCTCGTGGGATTCAGTAAGGGCTTGGACTGAAGGCTTGGGCAACAGGCTACTCTAACCATGCTACCGCGGTGTGGTCAGTCTCCTCATACAAGTAGAGGGACGCTGCAAGGGCAGGACGACACGAACTCGGGGATCAAAAATTCGACGAAATATCAATACTGTGGGACCCCCCTTGGACGATGTGTCACTCCCGGAGGACGACACATGTCGGCTAATGACACACGCACATTTTTTGCCTATATATAGTGGACTTTGGAGCTTATTCAGGGACTTCTACCTCATTTGACATTTTCAGTTTCTCTCTCTAAAACTCATTCTCTCTGGATTTCTAGTGAGAGAAAGACATTTGAACTCACGACTTTGGACTTTCGACGCTGCACCTTTGACTCGGACTGTCGACCGCCGGCCCTGTTCGTCGTAGTCCTGCTTGCGCGGCGCTGCCAGCCCTCGCGACCTGCCTGTGGAGCCTTGCTCTCAGCCCTTACTCCATCCTTGTTGTCTCCCACCTCGTCTACTTGGAAGCCAACTCAGACTGCATCCTTTGTGGCACCTCGACATGGCAACGGACCCTCTTTTCGCAGCAACAGAAGTCCCTGCTTCTCTTTCCTTCTCCATTTTTTTTCTTTCTTCTCTGCTCTGTTTTCCCCATGTTTCACTGTTCCTTCTGTTTCTCTTCCATCTTCCCGAATTTCCCTTCTCCCCCCCCCCCCCCCATTTTTTTCCTTTAATCCTCCTTTAAAGACTTATGCAATCTTTTATAATAAAATTGGATTAGTCACTACACAACTAGCAAGAGGTGGCAACAAGTGACATAATTTTCTCTAAAACTTGACATATGGGCACAAACTTTCAAATTACAAAATAGCCCCTCAAGTTCCAAAATTTACAAAATGCCCTAAACTTTTTTTTCCCAAAATTGCATTTTTTACCCCAAAGCTACACTAACCCCTTTTTCCACTTCCTAACACCTACATAATGCTACTTAACACAATTATCCTCATTAATTAGTCAAACTCACAGTTAAATTAAATTTTCAATACTTTCGGGGTATCATCAAAATCGGTTTTTGGACCGATTTAACCTTGGATTGGTATTGATTTTGGGACATGTTCTTTGACCTAATTTTTTTTTTTTGCAAAACCCAGGTGTGGCGACCGCACATCGCGGTCGCTAAACGAAATAAATTCGGTTTCTAATTTAATATTTCAAAATAAAAAAATTATTAGTGGGTGGTTGCTAATTAAAAAAATATTTAGCGACATCACAAAACGGTCGCTAAATATAGTCAACGCGGTTGCTAAATTTAGCAACCAATTAGTAAATGCGGTCGCTAAACTTTTGCGACTTGTCCTATAGGCTATATCGACCGTTTTAGTGACCGTCGCTCCCCCTTTAGTGACCGCAGACATCGGTTGCTAAATGGGCAGTTTCTTGTAGTGGTTCACTCTTTTCACAGGCATTAATCATCATTATCACTCTATCCTGTTTGTGTTTGCATTGTTTAGGGATGAGAGCGAAAGTTCTTTTGTATGGTTGTTTAAGACGTGGCTGGAAGCCATGAACAACAAAGCACTTAAAGTTATCATCACCGATCAAGATTTTGCAATGAAGAAGGCTATTGCTACCGTCTTCCCAGATACTCAACATAACTTGTGCACTTGGCACATAAGAAACAAATATCCTGAACGTCTGCATCAGTGTATGCAAAGTATCTAGACTTTAAACATGATTTTGATAGGTGCGTTAACAAGTCGTTAACGATTGAGGAATTTAAAGAAAGGTGGGAAAAGCTTGTTGAGGATTACTCATTACAAGACCACGAGTGGCTCCAACACATGTATGAGCTCAAAGAGTAATGGATTGGCATTTACACAAGAAGGTATTTTTCTGCAGGCATGAAAAAGACGGGCAGGAGTGAGTCTATGAATGCCCTGTTCGATATCTATGTAGGTACAACTACGAATTTGAAATGTTTCGTCATAAGTGCCCAAAAAGTGGTTGCACAGATATTCGTGAAAGAAAGGGCTGTAGAGTTTGCAAGCACGTACAAAACAAATGAGAAGGTTGCTTGAGATCCCGCTTGAGATGAATGGTGCAAAAGTCTATATGAAGGAGATGTTCATGCAGTACCAAGTAGAGCTGCAAAAATCAGAATGATACAGTATAAACAAGGTGGCAGAAAAGTCTACATGTGAGTACAAAGTTTATTCGTTGATGAACGACCTCGTCCATAAGAAGGTGTGTAGACTGTATACGGTGAACCATGACACAGAGACGGATTGCAAG
>JAVXUO010000462.1:0-32218 GCA_033065855.1 Escallonia rubra | reverse complement strand
GTGTATGCAAAGTATCTTGACTTTAAACATGATTTTGATAAGTGCGTTAGCAAGTCGTTAACGATTGAGGAATTTAAAGAGAGGCGGGAAAAGCTTGTTGAGGTTACTTATTGCAAGACCACGAGTGGCTCCAACACTTGTATGAGCTCAAAGAGTAATGGATTGACATTTACACGAGAAGGTATTTTTTTTTTTTTTTTAAAAAGACGGGCAGGAGTGAGTCTATGACTTCCCTGTTCGATATCTATGTAGGTACAATTACAAATTTGAAATGTTTCGTCATAAGTGCCCAAAAAGCGATTACACAGATATTCGTGAAAGAAAGGGCTGTAGACTATGCAAGCATGTACAAAACAAAGGAGAAGGTTGCTTGAGATCCCGCTTGAGATGAATGGTGCAAAAGTCTATATGAAGGAGATGTTCATGCAGTACCAAGTAGAGCTGCAAAAATCAGAATGATACAGTATAAACAAGGTGGCAGAAAAGTCTACATGTGAGTACAAAGTTTATTCGTTGATGAACGACCTCGTCCATAAGAAGGTGTGTAGACTGTATATGGTGAGCCATGACACGGAGACGGATTCAGTGACTTGTGTTTGCAAGAAGTTTGAGTTCTATGGCATGCTGTGTAGACACATTCTGCGAGCGATTTTTCACTCAAAAGAATATCAAGGCAATCCCCGATAAATACGTGCTGCCGCGGTAGACTAAGGTTGCAAACATGTTGCACAGTACCATTGCCTTTCTGGAGCATCCGTATACTAACTTTGAAGTATCAGTGACGTTGCAGTATAATCATATAGTGATAATATATACACATTTGTCCGTAAAGGGTGTTGCTACAATGGCCATATATAAACATCTCTGCAAGATAGCGGAGCAGCAAGTGTAACACCCCAGATTTTTTTTTCAAGATACTTGTGTAAGTACGAATGAGAATGTATGGTGACTTTGAATAAAATAGTGGGCCTAAAAATCAATTAATTTTTTTTCCCGGAAAGTGGGTTATACTTTTGGGATTAGATGACCTAATTTAAAGTTGGGCTTTAGTTTGGTCCATTTATAAAATTAGAGAATTTTGGGATGTAATCGGTATTTTGTAATTCTTATTGTTTTAGGAATATAATTACATTCCTTTTAGGCCAATGACTTATGTACTATAATTCTTAGGAGCACCACAAACTTCATAAGAGCCTCCAAATAATCTCTAAGAAGAACACTCTTGAGATTTTGGTCATTACATTGTGGCAAGAGCTTAATTTGATATTGAGATTGAGGTTTGTGATAAGAATCACATATGCTATTGTGATTGATGGAGTCTAATTGAAATTTTGGGTATTATTATATTAGGGTTTTTGATATAATTTGTTTGAAGAGATCAAGACTTAGAGTTGATTTGCGCAATTAAGGTAAAAGTACGAAACCTTTTCGTTCCTTGTCCAATTTCAGTGTTCTTACACTTTTTGAAAACCTGAAATAGTGTTCTACGACTTTGTAGTTTTGGGTTTTCTGAAATTCCAAGTGATCAATATTCAAAAATAGACATGAACATTGTTATGTTTATTTTTGTCAATTCTGGTCAGCAGATTTCAATTTATTGTATCTTATTTTTTTCTCTTTGGTTTTTTATGATCTTGGACATTCTGAAATCCTTGAAGAGTCTTATTAAACTTTTTAGTTTAAGGTTTTTTAAGAATCCATTTGGTTCTTTGTCAAAATTGAGTTCGAAAGTTGTTTAGCAAACTTTTCTGTTTTTGACACTGTAAATCAGCCCATTTTGATTTGTTCTATCTTCTTTATTTCTCGTTGGTTTTTGATGATTCTACACAATCTGGAAACCTTAAAGAGTCGTCTTAAACTTCTTAGTTTTATATTTTATCATAATCCATCTATTTTCTAATTGAAATTCAGTTTGAATGTTATTTGTTGGTACAAAAGTTGTTGTTTGACACTTGCTCCATCTTATTGGTTTCTTTTCAGTTTTTTATGATCTTAGACATTATGAAAACAATAATGAGTCCTCTTCAACTTTTAGGCTTTGAGTTTTCTTAGAATTCATTGATTTCAATATTGAAGTTAGCCCTCGAATAAAACTATTTTGCGTAGAATCGTGTGAACGAGAATGACTTTATTGGCTTCAAACTCTTGGTGTTTATTAAGTTGATTTGGTATATGTTTTTATAATCTGGCAAGCCATGTCATAGTGTATGTGACTTATCTCTTTCTGACTTACCCAGGTGGATTGGTGTAACGCCCCGATTTTCTTTTCTTTTTTTTAGCGTTAATTTCAAATAAATAAAGACAGAAAACCTCAAACTATCCAAAAGTCTCCCAAGTGGGTATTCAGAGCATCTAAGAATAAGTCTCCAAGAAATATCAATAAATGCCACATTAGCGTAAAACAGTTACATTGACCTCACTTACTCATACAAGGAGCTCCAAAATAAATTTTAAAGTAAAATTTATTCGGCAATAACTATAAAAGAAAAATCATTCCCTAAAAAGTTTCTTACTTAGCGATGTCTTATAATCCCTTTGCACAGCTCCGAACACTGGCTGATAACCTGTAAGTAAGGGGGGTGATCACAAAGCCCAGTAAAGATAGTCGCACACACCCACCCACAGAGCACAAAGCACGCTATATCGATAATAGTACTTGTAGTTGATAAAATACGATACCAAGGTGCATGGCGAATACCAAACCAATGTATTAACTTTCAATTCAAAAATAAAATTACCAACAAGATCAAGTAGCTCGTACCAGCGGACAATACAATCTTAAAGTAAGGAATTAGCATATATAACAAATTTGTTGTGGGTCAAAAGGTTTCGATGTGTTTAAAACAATACAAATTTAAGTTCGAAACGTTTCCACAAGTTCTGATAAGGATATCTTATATTTCAAAAAGACTCCAACGAATTTAATACACTACAAGAAAACAGGTTTTTAGTGACAGAATTCGGCTCCGTCATTAAAATTTCGTCACCCAAAAAGTTTTTAGTGACGGAATTTGCTCCGTCACTAAAATTCCGTCAGCTAAAACTAACCAATGTTAAGATGTAAAAACTAATATAAATTTAGCGACCAAATAATTCGTTGCTAGAAGTTTCAGCGACTAAATATCTAAATTTGATTATTTTTTTGTTTCTTTTTGAGCTTTGGAGAAAACCCCCAATGTATAATCTTAGGTTTTCATTTCCCTCTCCCTCTTTGAGCTCCCGTTGCCATCTTCAATTCCCCAAAGCTCTCATCGCCGCCCCCGCCATTTCTCCCCATTCCGTCACCGCCTGCCAATTTCCCCCGGCATTTCCCTTCGAGCCGGGCAACGTCTGCGCTCCCCGCACGCCTGTGCGCAGCCTGTGCACTCCGCGCAACGCCTGTGCGCTCCTGCCCCCGCACGCCGCGCCTACTCTTGTCGCCCCTGTTCTGTGCATTTTCTGCCCCGCAAGAACAGTTGCTGTTCCTGCTGCTCCTGCCTGGAAATTGCTCTCTCACCGGAAATTACTGCTCCGTGGCTGCTCTCTCACCGGAAATTGCTGCCGTCCATTTTGCTATCGCCGTTTCCCCCTCTGATTTGCTGCGACAGGTAAGGTCACGGTCATGTTTTCTCATGATTTTCTCTCTTTATATTTTCTCTTTCCTTTTCTTGAGTCCATTTTGCAATTACATGTTATTATTTGGTATATTGTGTTATTCATTGTTGGGATTGAACGAGTAGAGATCTAGTCTTGGAATTTTGGACCAGTCCAAAATTGTGCTAAAAATTGTTCCACTACCCCAAACCTTGTCACCTTGGTCGACTATGAATACTCTGCCATGAGTTAAATTTTCTTAGGAAATCAGATACCTTGGTTGCTTTATGTGTGATGATAGGATGAAGGTCAGTTGAGACTTGAGAGCACTACGAAGTCGGAAGACATACCTTGGTTGTTTTAATAACTAAATCCTACACCTTTTCTTGCATTTTTGTTGTTCATTTCGTTCATATGCCTCGAAAGGAGACCCTCGACGTGGTTTTTGGTGTTTTTTGTTTCTATATTTGAAGACAGGTAGGACATAAAATTGGATAATAACCACGTTTACTAGTGGCTCGGGTCAGGATATAGTGAATCTAAATTACATTCCCATAGTCAAAACCTAACTCATTTAAGTACTTAGTAAGGCTTGCCGTTTACTGATTTATTCATTCTTAAGTTTTATTTAGTTGTTTAACAAGAGTATCTTTCTTGGTTAAATATTCTTATCTTTGGACCGCTAGAATTTACTTTTTCTGAATTCTTGGCATTTGCTAATGGCAATACAAAGTTTCACCTAGGAAATTGTCCAAAAGGATGAGAAGTTGTTTGAGTCAAAAGGTGGTCTAATCATACTCTCTCAGTCATGTTTTTGAGGTTTTTGATTACATTGCCACTTTTTCATGAAGTCTAGCATATTAAAACTTTTCATCACATTGAATTTCTTGGAATTCTGGAGATCATGAGCAAGGCAAGAGTGCACGTAGCAATAGTGCATCTGGCAAGAGCGCACGTAACAATAGTGCCTCTCATACTGGTGGTTCCGTACCACACCCTGTTCTCGAGCATAGGAAGCATTTACAACATACAACGATGACTAAAGCACAAGCCAAGCTGGTAGTTTACGAGGACACCCACCGTCTGAAGAATAAGCAAGGCAAGCCATATGTGATCGAGAAAGCGGAGAAATCAGGGTAAGATCCAAACCGTTTCACTTTATATATTAGTTAATGCCTAAGATCATTTCTGCCCTCTTCACCTATCTAACATTCAAAGTGGTATTTTTAATTGTATAATTGTCTCAACACATGTATTGCATTGTCCGCAGGATGCCTTTAAGTCTAAGGTAGAAGGTGCTCAGCCAATGAACTCTGAGAATGATGTTGAGGAACTGTGGCTCACTGTACCGGAGGTCCTTGACACGAAGGGACGTGCAGTTGGTCTTGGAACACGTGGAACACCACCAAGGTCGAGGTTGAGCAGTATGAGAGGATCATCTAGACGGATCACAACCACACAAAATGTGACTGAGGATATGCCCGATCACTGGAAGCCACAACTGCGTAGCTTGTTTGAAGAATTTATGCAAAAACATAAGGAACCGGAGGCACGTCACGTGGAGGGACATCAGGCTGAGGTACATATTCATGTATGTGTGTGTATGTGTGCGTGGAAGGGATTTTGGGTGGGTTCTATCACCGTGGTAATGGAAATAATGAGCTTGCTTAGATAATAACTTAAGTGTAGTCTAATTAGATTATGTGCGGGCATATATGATTCATGATTCTTCACCATATCATTTATGATGTGAATTTTTAGTAATTGTTAGTTAAATTTATCTTTTATATGATTGTGCAGCCATCCAGAAATACTGAGGATGATGATGGCAATGATGGTTTGGATGCCAATGAGGAGTATGAGCTTGATGAGGATGGAAATTGAGTGACCAACGAATCCCCTCTCTTTAATTTGAAATGTTCAAACATCAACTTACTTTCATGTTCAAGGATGATCGCTACTATATGATAGTTTAGGATTTGTGTTGGACTTGGTATTTTATGTGTTTGTGGACTTGTGGAGTTTGTGTTAATGGTTTTGTGTTAATCGTTTTGTGGAGTTTGTGTTGATGAAAATTGTGGAGGTTGATATGGTAATGGATATTGTGTTAATGGATTTTGTGGAGATTGATGTAGTAATGGATTTTGTGTGCTTGATGAGTTGATGGATTTGTTGTATACAGGTTTGAGAAAAAAATGGGATTTGAAAAAAAGAGGCGGAACTATACTTCTTTTGTTTTATAATTTTAGCGACGATTATGATTTGTCGCTAAAAGCATAAAACATTGATAAAATACCTTTAGTGACGGATTCCATCACCATTTATTTTAGTGACGTATTTCATGTGACGGAATTTTCCGTCACCAATTATTTTATACGAAATTTAAAAAAAATATTCGAAATATAAAATACCTTTAGTGACGGAAATTTTCCGTCACTAAATGTCTCCATTCCGTCACTAAAGTTAATGACAGAATCGTTAATTCCATCACTACCTTTTTAGTGACAAGGTTTTACGCGACGGAATCGTGTGACGGAATTTTTCGTCACTAAAACTTTGTGACGGAAATTATTTTTTTAGTGACGGAAATTTTCGTCACTAAAAACATGTTTTCTTGTAGTAATAATACTTTAGATAAGTTCAAAAACTTTTTCAAATAGACCAGTTATCAAAATCCAAATGTTCAATCAGTACAAATATTAAGACCACGGGAGCCATTAAAAAATGTGTCACGCATGCCATCACTGACACGTGAGACAATGTTCAGAAATTAAGATCATGATCTCTAGCTCATCCAGCTGAGCTAGCCCACGTTCTAATCCACGTGGATAAATCAGAAATAGAGATAAGTCACGTACACTGTGAGATGGCTCGCCAAATTATAAAAACATATACCAAATCAACTTAATAAACACCAAGGCTGTGTTTGGCGACAAGGATAAGGGTTTCAGATAGGACAGGATAAGGGCGGTTAAGGCCGGATAAGGCCGGACAAGCTATACTGTCAGATAAGGCCGGATAAGCAACGTTTGGACCAAGTCTGGATTATAAGCCGGATAAGCATTTTATAAAGTAATATATATATATATATATATATATATATATATATATATTGTGAATAGAGAATCGGCAGAGCGGCCGTGACGGACGTGAGGCCTAAAAAGATGGGTGAATGTGAAGCCAGCAGTCGGAGTAGATAAGATGCCGCGACGGACGTGCGACTAGAGAAGATAGGCGGAAGTGAAATGAAAGAGGAAGAAAATTGACGGGAAAGATGGCCAGAGAAGATGGGCGGACGTGAAAGAGGAAGAAACTTGACCGGAAAGATGGCCAGAGAAGATGGGCAGATGTGAAAGAGGAAGAAAATTGACGGGAAAGATGGCCGAAGAAGATGGGCGGACTTGCGGCCGGAGAAGATAGGCGGACGGCCGGCAAATACGGGAATGGTGTTGACGGGAAAGAGGAAGAAAATTAGGGTGGGTCCCATTCTTTTTATTCCAATCCCACCAGGATTAATATTATACCACCCCTAGGTATTGTTTTATCCCACTCCAGTGGGATAAAACAAGTCCGAAGGATAACTTATCCGGCCTTTAAGTGCGCCGCCAAACGTCGGATATGATTATTTTTATCCTATCCGGATGTCTTATCCCGCGCGCCAAACACAGCCCAAGAGTTTGAAGCCGACAAAGTCATTCTTGTTTACACGATTCTACACAGAATAAGTTTATTCAAGGGCTAGCTTCAACAATGAAATCAACAAATTCTAAGAAAACTCAAAGCCTAAAAGCTAAAGAGAAACTATTTTTGTAATGTCCATGATCATCAAAAACTGCTAAGAAACGAATAAGATGGAGCAAGTCAAAGTAAGCTGATTTGCAGTGTCAAACAACAACTTTTGTACAACCAAATAACTATCAAACTAAATTTCGATTAGAAAATAGACAGATTCTAATAAAATACAAAACTAAGAAGTTTAAGAGGAATCTTTAAGATTTCCAAATTGTCTAGAATCGTCAACACCCAATGAGAAATAAAGGAGATAGAACAAATCGAAGTGGGATGATTTTGCAATATCAAAAACAGAAATGTCTGTATTGACAAATAACTTTCAAACTCAATTTTGACCAAGAACCAAATGGATTCTTTAAAAATATTAAACTAAAAAGTTGAAGAAGACTCTTCAAGGATTTCGGAATGTTTAAGATCATAAAACAATAATGAGAAACAAATAAGATACAATAAATCGAAGTCTACTGACCTGAATTGACAGAAAATATAAGCATAACAATGTTCAGGTCTATTTTTGAATAATGATAACTTGGAATTTCGGAAAACCCAAAACTACAAAGTTGTAGTAAAGTATTTGAGGTTTTCAAACAGTATAAGAACACTGAAATTAGACAACGAAAGAAAAAGTTTTGGACTCTTGAAGTTGCTACAAAGATTTAAAACAAAAAGATCATGAATCAAAGTCAATAATCGAAAGTACAAAGAACTATTTAGTGTAACGATCAAGAATATAATTAGGGTTCTAAAGAATCAATAGATTTCTTTAAACAATAAATCAATTGACGAACGAATTGATAATCAAAATTCAGATGGGGTAAATGCGTGAGAAAACCCTTACTTCAATTGCGCAAAATCAACTCCAAGTCTTGATCTCCTCAAACAAGTTATACCAAAAACCCTAATATATTAATACCCAAAATTTCAATTAGACTCCATCAATCACAATAGCTTATGTTCTTCTTATCACAAACCTCAATCCTAATATCAAATTAAGTTCTTACTTCAATGCAATGACCAGAATCTCAAGAGTGTTCTTCCTAGAGATTCTTTGGAGGCTCTTCTGAAGTTTATGGTGCTCCTAGGAATTATGGTACATAAGTCATTGGTCTAAAAGGAATGTAATTATATTCCTAAAACAATAAGAATTGCAAAATATCTATTACGTCCCAAAATTCTCTAACTTTATAAATGGGTCAAACTAAAGCCCAAATTTAAATTGGGTAATCTAATCCCAAAAGTATAACCCACTTTCCGGGAAGAAAAATTTAAATTGATTTTTAGTCCCACTATTCAATTCAAAATCACCATACATTCTAATTCATACTTACACAAGTATCCTGAAAAACAAATTGGGGTGTTACAATTGGAACATGGGCTAGCTCAGTGGGATGAGCTAGAGATCACGATCTTACTTTCTGAACCTTGTCTCACGTGTCAGTGATGGCACGTGTGACACATTTCTGAATGGCTCCCGTGGTCTTCGTCTTTGTACTGATTGAACATTTAGATTTTGATATCTGGTCTATTTGAAAATATTTTCGAACTTATCTTAAGTATTATTGAATTCACTGGAGTCTTTTGAAATATAAGATATCGTTATCAGAACTTGTGGAAACCTTTCGAACTTAATATTGTATTGTCCGCTGGTACGAGCTATTTGACCTTGTTGCTAATCTGATTTTTGAATTGAAAGTTAGTGCATTGGTTTTGGTATTCGCCATGCACCTTGGTATCGTATTTTATCAACTCCAAGTACTATTATCGATATAGCGTGCTTTGTGCTCTGTGGGTGGGTGTGTGCGACTTTCTTTACTGGGCTTTGTGCTCACCCCCTTACTTTCAGGTTATCAACCAGTGTTCGGAGCTGTGCAAAGGGATTATAAGGCATGGCTAAGTAAGAAACTTTTGGAAGGATTTTTCTTTCATAGTTATTGTCGAATAGATTTTGCTTTAGATTTTATTTTGGAGTTCCTTGTAGGAGTAATTGAGGTCAATGTAACTCTTTTAAGCCAGTGTGGCATTTATTAATGTTTCTTGGAGACTTATTTATAGATGCTCTGAATACCCAATTGGGAGAGTTTTGGATAGTTTGAGATTTTCTACCTTTGTTTATTTGAAATTAACGCTCAAAGAAAAAACAAATTGGGGCATTACAGCAAGAGCCCATCGTCGACTAGTTTGAAGTAGCTTCAGTCAGCAATGCAGTTGACACCGAGCCTACGCAGGGATCAGAAGATGATGAGACAGTTGGAAGAGGACAATGATATCCGGCCTTTGGATCCAATTATATCGCAAACGAAAGGCCACAAGAGATCTACACGGATGAAGAGCTCTATTGAACAAGAACTCAACCTAAAAAGCTTAGAAAGTGTGCGTTGTGCAACAAAATTACCAACCATGACAAGCGGAACCATTACAAGGCACTACGGATAAGTCCAGGGGGTTTGCAAGACGAGGAAGAAGATGATGCCGAAGAAGATGCAGCGGACCTTTAGTCTAAAAAAGTTTTGTAATAATCTTTTATGAGCCACCAAGTCTGTTGATGTTGTATTTGGATTATAGACTTTGTAATAATCCTAGATGTTGATTCATACTCAAATTTTAGCGTACCTTTGGGTTATTCACGAATTGTATTTCTTTACAATCAGAATTTTAATGTACTATTGCAGAAACATTAGCCTCCAACACTTAAATTTTTTATGGAGGTTTATACGTCCGCTACGCTATGTAGCGAACGGCCTAGCGGAAACATTGGCCTAAAACACGTAGAAAATTTTTGGGGGTTTATATCGTCTGCTACACTTTGTAGTGGATGGCCTAGCAGAAACTTTGGTTTCTAATACTTGAATAAATTTTTAGGCATCTAATCGCCCGCTACACTATGTAGCGGACGGCCAAGCAGAAACATTGGGCTCGAACACTTAGAAAATTTTTGAGGGTTTTACACCGTCCGTTACACTATCCAATGGACGGCCAAGCAGAAACATTGGCCTCTAACACTTAAAAGTTTTTTAGACATTTAGAACGTCCGTTACACTATGTAGCGGACGGCCTAGCAGAAATATTAGCCTCCAACACTTAGAATGTTTTTGAGGGTTTTATACCGTCTGCTACTATGTAGCGGACGACCAAGCAGAAACATTGGCCTCAACATTTAGAAAAAGTTTGGGTATTTAGATCGTCCGCTACACTATGTAGCGGACGGCCTAGCAGAAATATTAGCCTCCAACACTTAGAATGTTTTTGAGGGTTTTATACCGTCTGCTACTATGTAGCAGACAGCCAATCAGAAACATTTTCCTCCAACACCTATAAATTTTTAGGCATTCAGACCGTCCGTTACACTATGTAGCGGACGGCCTAGCAGAAATATTAGCCTCCAACATTTAGAATTTTTTTGAAGGTTTTATACCGTCTGCTACACTATGTAGCGGACAGCCAAGTAGAAATATTAGCCTCCAACACTTATATAATTTTTTTGAGTACACCGTCCACTCTGCATTTGATGAAGTTTTGCAACAGTCTTCATGGTGGCTTGAACAAGCTTGCAGAGCTCTCGGAAGTTAAGAGGATTGGTGTTTGTCATTAAGCAGGTTCAGATAGTTTGGTCAAAGAGGGATAACCTCCATGGCCACTAATAAAGCAGATGTATCTCAATGAATCTGCACCGCATAAAAGGTTCACATAGTCACCAAATCAAGTGTCAATAGAATAAAAAGCCACACCATAGGACAAGATGTTATGGTGTGGCTTTAAATATAAAAAGAAGCAATGCAAAATCTTATACTCATCGGAAAATGTCAATCTCTAATTATCACAAAATCTACCATCTAAATCCAACTCAAAGTGCAAATTTTGTTGTCACTGGATTGCACATTCAACAACTATAGTGATTAGATGCTCTATAGCAGAAAAAGGCATAAAAGGCTCACAATTAAGTAACTTTGCTTAATCTCTCATCTTCGCATTACCTCTTCTCTTGAACTAAACCATTAGATGATATGATCTCATACTGCTGCTCAATTCATGGCCATTGATATCCTGCAATTTAAAAAAGAGATTAGTGCTTAAAAGCTCGAGCATTAACCTTATAATTTTTCTACATGACATGGTTTCAAAAGACAGGAATTTTAAGATATAGTTATGTTTTAGTACCGTAATATAGTGGAGAATAGAAAGGTGACGATCGGAATCAAGTTGAGAAAGTTGTAAGCATAAGTAGCCGTGGGGTCTCGTAAGCCTAAGTAGAAAAACCCATGGCCATTGATATCCTGCAATCATGTTCATCAACTCTATGATCCAAAAGTTAATTACTATTTAATCCCACTTGCAGTATGATGCAAAGGAAAGTGGGTTCTTACTTACGTGGAGGTGCCACAAAGGCTGCAGTCCGTATCAGCTTCCAAGTATGCAAAGTGGGAGACAACAAAGACGGAGTAAGGGCTGAGAGCAAGGCTTCTCAGACGGGCCGTGAGGAATGGCAGTGCTGCGAAGGCAAAGCTAAGACGAACAGGGCCGGCAGTCGATAGTCCAAGTCAGGGTCGGAGTCGAGGTCCAAGTCAGGGTATGATGTTACTAGCTTAGGTTATGTCCAATTTTATGATTCTCTGGCTCTAGAATCCAAGAGCTCTCCAATTCACGAGTGAGAAAGTGATTTTTGTGTGAATGAAGAAGAAGTCCTTTTTTGAGTTGTAAAGTTCACTATTTATAGGAAACAATGTGCTTATGTCATAAAGTGCCACATGTCGTCCCCTGGGAGTGACACATCACCAGGGGGTCCTAAAATACCGGTTCTCCATTGGACTGTCGGTTCCCAAATTCACGTTGCCTGCCTCGCACAGCGTCGCTCCACCTGTCTGAGAAGACTGACCATACCATGACGGCATGATCAGAGTAAACCCGTTGCCCCAGCCACCAATCCAAGCCCTTACTGAATCCCACGAGGTGCGTCAAGAGACGCGCAGAGAACCTGACAGTGGTGAGGGTTTCCCCTGTAGCCAACTGTCAGGCGGACTAGGCGCGATGCCCTCCGAGGACCTGCTCCCGTCCCGGAGTGACCTGAGGGTCATTGCCCTGGTGGTGTCAGTGATCGATGGTAACATGAGCGGACATGGTCGCAGCTCAGTGCTCCGAGTCCGTGGTAAGGGGTCCTTGTGCCGGAGCCCCCTGTGACTGTGACGATGATGGCTATGAGGTTGTGAGCCCATCCCGGTATGAAGGCCGAAGCCTCCCTTATGATTGAGACGGCGATGGCTATAAGGTTGTGAGCCCATCCCGGTACGAGGCCGAAGCCCCCCCTTTGATTGAGACGGCGATGGCTATAAGGTTGTGAGCCCATCCCGGTACGAGGGCCGAAGCCCCCCCTTTGATTGAGACGGCGATGGCTATAAGGTTGTGAGCCCATCCCGGTATGAGGGCCGAAGCCCCCCCTTTGATTGAGACGGCGATGGCTATAAGGTTGTGAGCCCATCCCGGTAGCATGCAACATGATTGTGGCGCATGGGCGCGGTGCCTATAGCACGATACAATACCTGGTACAGGGGGTACATGTTACGAAAGCGACGCGGCGACGATCGTCGCGAAGCAATACTTGGTGCTGGGGGTACATGGTGTTCCCAACCTATTCTGGTCGTACCCAAAGGCCCACTGTGGTCGCACTTTGCATGACACGTCCGCACAAGCAACAGTCATTTTCAACGCTCACAACCGGTCAAAGCATGCACGCTCAAGTCACGTGCACTTCTCACTTTCGTCACATGACTTCGTCACCAAGAAACTCATCATCGTGCGACGCCGCATCACGCTTCGACCGTCGCACTTCGCACGTCGTCCGTCGATGCGCCATGGCATTTGCCCAAGGAGGTTGGCCTTGGCCTCCCCCTTGGGGTCGGCCTCGGCCTTCGACTCCCCCTTGGGGTCGGCCTCGGCCTTGGCCTTCCCCGTGGGGTCGGCCTCGGCCTTGGCCTTCCCCTTGGGATCGGCCTGGGCCTCCCCGTTGGGGTCAGCCTCGGCCTTGGCCTTCCCCTTGGGGTCGGCCCCGGCCTCCCCCTTGGGGTCGGCCCCGGCCTCCCCCTTGGGGTCGGCCTCGGCCTTCCCTTGGGGTTGGCCTTGGCCTCCCCCTATGGGTTGGCCTTGGCCTCCCCCTATGGGTTGGCCTTGGCCTTCCCCCAAGGGTTGGCCTTTGGCCTCCATCCTTAGCACCTTCACTTCTCTTCAAGAGGCCTTGCATCCTCCGTGACCCCCGTCGCCCGGACACAACTCCGCGACCCCGTCGCCTGGACGTCATCTCCGCGACCCCCGTCGCCCATCGTCCGGACGTCACTCCGCGACCCCGTCGCCCGTCATCCAGACGTCTCCCGCGCTCGCGCGCCATTTCCACAACGCTCATCGTCCGTCGCCCGGACGTCGTCTCCGTGACCCCCGTCACCGACGTTCGGGCGTCACACTCCAACACTTCGCCGCGCCCGTGCGCCGCGCCGCTGATACAGCCGTGCCCCCAGGCTCTCTGTCACACTACCGTGCCCCCGGCACTATACGCACTCTGTCGCGCCCATGCGCCACCATTGACACCAACGTGCCCCCGGCACCTTACGCACTCTGTCGCGCCCATGCGCCACCATTGACACAAACATGCCCCCGGCACCTTACGCACTCCGTCGTGCCCATGCGCCGCGCCATAGATGTGCTCCCGGCACCTTACTCACTTCATCGCGCCCATGCGCCACAATCATGTCATCATGCCCCCGGGCACCACACTCATTCATCACACCATGCGCACCTTGCCTTGGTCATGGAACATGCTTCAACCCACTCTTCGGAGTGTACATCATCTGCGGGGATAGGCGACTCCTCCGGGACACTATCTCTGCCAGGGAGCTCTTCAACTCCCCTTCCGCCAGGTAGACGGCTCCTCCGGGATGCTACCTCGGCCAGTCGGGTAGACGGCTCCTCTAGGATGCTACTTTGACATGCTCCGAGTGCTCCGGCACAAGGACTCACCCGCGGGGATAGGCGACTCCTCCGGGACACTATCTCTGCCAGGGAGCTCTTCAACTCCCTTTCCGCCAGGTAGACGGCTCCTCCGGGATGCTACCTCGGCCAGTCGGGTAGACGGCTCCTCCGGGATGCTACCTTGACATGCTCCGAGTGCTCCGGCACAAGGACTCACCCGCGGGGATAGGCGACTCCTCCGGGACACTATCTCTGCCAGGGAGCTCTTCAACTCCCCTTTCGCCAGGTAGACGGCTCCTTCGGGATGCTACCTCGGCCAGTCGGGTAGACGGCTCCTCCGGGATGCTACCTTGACATGCTCCGAGTGCTCCGGCACAAGGACTCACCCGCGGGGATAGGCGACTCCTCCGGGACACTATCTTTGCCAGGGAGCTCCAAGTGCTCCGGCACGAAGACTCCCCTTCTGCCAGGTAGACGGCTCCTCCGGGATGCTACCTTGGCCGGTCAGGTAGACGGCTCCTCCGGGATGCTACCTCGGCCTGCGGAATAGGCGACTCCTCCGGGACACTATCTCCGTCAGGGTGCCTGCGTGACTGGCCTACGTGCTCTGGCACTGGGGGCTTGCGTCGGCACCCCTAGGGACTATGACCCCCGGGTCACTCCGAGACGGGAGCAGGTCTTCGGAGGGCATCGCGCCTAGTTCACCTGGCAGTTGGGCGTCGGGTCTTCCCCACCGCTGCCAGGCCTGTGGGACTCCGCAAGGGCTTGGATTGGAGGCTAGATCAAGGGGGTTCTCTGGCCACACCGACGTTGTGGGAGCCAGTCTTTCCAGACAGACAGAGCGACACTGTGCAGGGCAGGCCGGGTGAATATACGATCTGACAATCCATGGAGCACCGGCACCCGTGGACCCCCCGGTGACGTGTCACTCCCGGGGAGCGCCACGTGTCGGTTTATGACATCATCATCTCAATCTCTATAAATAGAGGTCTTGAGAATTCATTTGGACAAAAGATATAAGAGGTTGGACATTTTCAAGACTTCTTCTTCATTCTCTCATATTTTTACTTTCTCACTCTAGAATCCTAGAGAGAGAAACATACAGGACCCTGACTTTGGACCTAAGCATCGGACTGTGACTGTCGTCGTATATTCATCCTGCGCTATCGCCCTCGCAGCACTGCCACCCTCAAGCTCTGTCTGGGAAGCCCTTGGTCTCTGCCCTTGGTCTCTGCCCTTGTTCCACCCTTGCTGTGTCTCACATCAACATACTTGGAAGCTGACTCGGACTGCAGCCTTTGTGGCACCTCCACGTAAGTACGAACCCACCTTCCTTGGCATCATTTTGGCGACTCCGCTGGGGAGGTGAGCATCGTATTGCAGTCTACATATCTTCCACACTCAGCAACCATGCCTCAGCAATGAAGGGCTACCAGGACTACCAGTCACAACCTCAACCCAGCCATCCAAGAGGCCGTCATTTTCCAGACTTAGAAAATTTTCAAGCTACATTGATCTTGCACAAGTCTATTGATATCACCCTTCATGCCATCACCCACTCCCTTGGGGGCTTCACCCCTCCCCAATCCCTTCGGCCTCACATTGCAATGACTTGGTACGTGGTGCGCGGGGTGGCTCGAGCCGCGCTGCTACGGTCGCATTATCATCCTGCATTCACTTTTCTTGACACTTAGAAAAAATTTCATTTTTTTCGCAACCGGTCATCGATGATCATCCTCAGTGGTCTTCCTCGGCATCCTTGTCTCAGCACAACACTTAGAAAAAATTTCATTTTTTTTCGCAACCGGTCATCGATGAGCATCCTCAGCGGTCTTCCTCGGCATCCTTGTCTCAGCACAACACTTAGAAAAAATTTCATTTTTTTCGCAACCGGTCATCAATCACCACCCTCAACGGCCTCCCCTTAGCATCCTTGCCCGAACTAAAAAAAAATATTTCAACACTTAGAAATTTTTTCAAGTTTTTCATCTTTCCCACTACTCCTCACATTCATGCTCTCATCACTCTCTCTATACCTCCATTCACTCTCCCTCTCACCATCCAACACCCCATCACCCTTTCCCCACTTCATAAACAACTTCTCTCTTTCTCATGGAAAAGCTTCATTCTTCTCCCATCCCATTTTCTCTCACTCTCATCTTGCACTTTGTGAAAATATTCTTGGGGGCTCCTTCTTTAGGGCTGTCCAAAATTTTTTTTTTTATTTATTATTATTATTTTATTGTTTGAATTTAAAAAAAAAATCTGACTGACCCTACCCGCGAACTCGAACCGACCCGCGCACATTCTTTCTCTGCGCCCAGCTCCCCGACTCGAACCCGAACCACCCGACCCGCCTCATCCCTCAAACCCTAACGCTAATTTCCTCTTCTTCTCTATCTCTTTCTTGCGCAGCCGCCCCCCTTCTTCTCCTTGCGGCGCCGCCGCCTTCAGCCCTTCGGCCTTCAGCCCTTCGGCCTTCAACCCTTCGGCCTCCAGCCGCGCCTCTCCCTTCCCCAGCCGATGACCTTCGGCCTCGCCCCCCTCCTCCTCTCTCTCCTCCTATCTCCCCCTCTCTCCCCTCCCCTCCTTCCCCTCGCCCACCCGCGGCCACCCGCCGCCGCCGCCCCCTTCTTCCCATTCCCTTCCCCTTTTTCCTCCATGGCCAACCCAAGCTCGGCCTCCCCAACCCCCTCCCCAAGGCCGACCCCAACCCCCTCCCCAAGGCCGACCTCCCCCCTTCCTCTCTCCTTTCCTCCCTCTTCCCCTTCCTCCCCTGCCCCCTCCCTCGGCCTCCGCCTCACCCACCCTTCGGCCTCGGCCCAACTCCCCCCTCCTCCGCCTTATCTTCCCTTCCTTTCCCCTCCATCTCCCCCTCCCCTCCTTCGGCCTCGACCTCCCCAACCCCCTCCCCAAGGCCGACCCCCATGCCTTGACCAAGGCCGACCCTCACGCCCCACCAAAGGCCGAGGCCGACCCCTCCCTCCCTTCACCCTTCAACCTTCAACTCTCCCCATCCTTCCCCCATGGCCGAACCTCCCTCCACATTCCACTTTCACCCACATTCAACCTTCAACTTTAACACATGGCCATCCTCCATGCCCACTGTGGCCTCCATCACCAAGGCCACTCTTCGGCTTCATACCACACCAAGCATGCACAAAAAAAAAAAAACTCATCATGACGACCAACGCGCGCCTCGTGTCTAACCTCTTCCTTCGGTCACCACACCCAAGTCCACCCCGCCACCTTCGACCTTCTCACCTTCACATCATGGCCGACATCCAATGCTGGGCACTTAAAATATTTTTTTTTTTGCAACATAGACCGACGTGCATCGCCCGCGCACACCGTCGTGGACTGCCCCCGCATCGCGACGTCCGACCGCGCCCTTGTCGCGCCCTTCATGGCGATGTCCCTAGACATCAACATCCTTGGTAGGTGATGCGCGAGATAGCTCGAACCACCTACTCCAACTCATTATTCGACACTCATCATCCGTCGCTCAGGCACCGTCTCCGCGACCCCAGTCGCTAACGCCCGGGCGCCGTCTCCGCGACCCCCGTCGCCAACGCCCGTGCGTCGTCTCCGTGACCCCAGTCGCCAGCGCCCGTGCGCCATCTCCGCGACGCTTGTCGCCTATCGTCGGGGTGACGTCTCCGCGATGTTTGTCGTCTGTCGCCCAGGCGCCGTCTCCGCGACCCCCGTCGCCAACGCCCTGCGCCGTCTCCCTGACGCTTATCGCCCATCGCCCGGGTGACGTCTCCGCGACACTCGTCGTCCGTCGCTCGGGCACTGTTTACATGCTCGCGCCCCTGCGCCCTATCATCGTGTGTTTGTCTCAACCCCAAGCCTTCCAAGCTTCCGTAGGTGGTGCACGAGGTGGCTCGAGCCACCTACTATTCATCATCATCATGCATTGACGACCTCAACAACACTCCGGCCAAACAACATAAAATCTTGCTAAGTATTTATGCGTGCGGTTCCCGCTCGGGTTGCCCCTCCGCGCACACCACACGCAGGGGGATTATGTTCCCAACCTATTCTGGTCGCACCCAAATGCCCACTGTGGTCGCACCTTGCATGACACGTCCGCACAAGCAACAGTTATTTTCAACGCTCACAACCGGTCAAAGCATGCACGGTCAAGTCACGTGCACTTCTCACTTTCGTCACATGACTTCGTCACCAAGAAATTCATCATCGTGCGACGCCGCATCACGCTTCGACCGTCGCACTTCGCACGTCGCCCGTCGATGCGCCATGGCATTTGCCCAAGGAGGTTGGCCTTGGCCTCCCCCTTGGGGTCGGCCTCGGCCTTGGCCTTCCCCTTGGGGTCGGCCCCGGCCTCCCCCTGGCGTCCGCCCCGGCCTCCCCCAAGGGTTGGCCTTTGGCCTCCATCCTTAGCACCTTCACTTCTCTTCAAGAGGCCTTGCATCCTCCGCGACCCCCGTCGCCCGGACACAACTCCGCGACCCCGTCGCTCGAACGTCATTTCCGCGACCCCCATCGCTCGTCGTCCGGACGTCAAACACGCGACCTCGTCGCCCGTCGCCCACGCCCGCGCGCCAACTCCACGACGCTCATCGTCCGTCGCCCGGACGTCGTCTCCGTGACCCCCGTCACCGACGTTTGGGCGTCACACTCCAACACTTCGCCGCGCCCGTGCGCCGCGCCGCTGATACAGCCGTGCCCCCAGGCTCTCTGTCACACTACCGTGCCCCCGGCACTATACGCACTCTGTCGCGCCCATGCGCCACCTTTGACACCACCTTGCCCCCGGTACCTTATGCACTCCGTCGCGCCCATGCGCCGCGCCATAGACGTGTTCCCGACACCTTACTCATTTCATCTCGCCCATGCGCCATAATCATGTCATCATGCCCCCCAGGCACCACCCTCATACATCACACCATGCGCACCTTGCCTTGGTTATGAAACATGCTTCAACCCAATCTCCGGAGTGTACATCATCCGCGGGGATAAGCGATTCCTCCGGGACTCGATCTCTGCTAGGGAGCTCTTCAACTCCCCTTCCGCCAGGTAGACGGCTCCTCCGGGATGCTACCTCGGCCAGTCGGGTAGACGGCTCCTCCGGGATGCTACCTTGACATGCTCCGAGTGCTCCGGCACAAGGACTCACCCGCGGGGATAGGCGACTCCTCCGGGACACTATCTCTGCCACGGAGCTCTTCAACTCCCCTTCCGCCAGGTAGACGGCTCCTCCGGGATGCTACCTTGACATGGTCCGAGTGCTCCGGCACAAGGACTCACCCGCGGGGATAGGCGACTCCTCCGGGACACTATCTCTGCCAGGGAGCTCTTCAACTCCCCTTCCGCCAGGTAGACGGCTCCTCCGGGATGCTACCTTGGCCAGTCGGGTAGACGGCTCCTCCGGGATGCTACCTTGACATGCTCCGAGTGCTCCGGCACAAGGACTCACCTGCGGGGATAGGCGAATCCTCCGGGACAGTATCTCTGCCAGGGGGCTCCAAGTGCTCCGGCACGAAGACTCCCCGTCTGCCAGGTAGACGGCTCCTCCGGGATGCTACCTTGGCCGTTCAGGTAGACGGCTCCTCCGGGATGCTACCTCGGCCTGCGGAATAGGCGACTCCTCCGGGACACTATCTCTGCCAGGGAGCTCTTCAACTCCCCTTCTGCTAGGTAGACGGCTCCTCCGGGATGCTACCTTGACATGCTCCGAGTGCTCCGGCACAAGGACTCACCCGCAGGGATAGGCGACTCCTCCGGGACACTATCTCTGCCAGGGAGCTCTTCAACTCCCCTTCCGCCAGGTAGACGGCTCCTCCGGTATGCTACCTCGGCCCGTCAGGTAGACAGCTCCTCCGGGATGCTACCTTGACACGCTATGAGTGCTCCTGCACAAGGACTTATCTACGGGGATAGGCGAATCCTCCGGGACACTATCTCTGCCAGGGAGTTCAAAGTGCTCCGGCTTCTCCGGGATGCTACCTTGGCCGGTCAGGTAGACGGCTCCTCCGGGATGCTACCTCGGCCTGCGGAATAGGCGACTCCTCCGGGACACTATCTCTGCCAGGGAGCTCTTCAACTCCCCTTCTGCCAGGTAGACGGCTCCTCCGGGATGCTATCTCGGCCAGTCGGGTAGACGGCTCCTCCGGGATGCTACCTTGACATGCTCCGAGTGCTCCGGCACAAGGACTCACCCGCGGGGATAGGCGACTCCTCCGGGACACTATCTCTGCCAGGGAGCTCTTCAACTCCCCTTCCGCCAGGTAGACGGCTCCTCCGGGATGCTACCTTGGCCGGTCAGGTAGACGGCTCCTCCAGGATGCTACCTTGACATGCTCCGAGTGCTCCGGCACAAGGACTCACCCGCGGGGATAGGCGATTCCTCCGGGACACTATCTCTACCAGGGAGCTCCAAGTGCTCCGGCACGAAGACTCCCCTTCTGCCAGGTAGACGGCTCCTCCGGGATGCTACCTTGGCCGGTCATGTAGACGGCTCCTCCGGGACGCTACCTCGGCCTGCGGAATAGGCGACTCCTCCGGGACACTATCTCTGCCAGGGAGCTCTTCAACTCCCCTTCTGCCAGGTAGACGGCTCCTTCGGGATGCTACCTCGGCCAGTCAGGTAGACGGCTCCTCCGGGATGCTACCTTGACATGCTCCGAGTGCTCCGGCACAAGGACTCACCCGCGGGGATAGACGACTCCTCCGGGACACTATCTCTGCCAGGGAGCTCTTCAACTCCCCTTCCGCCAGGTAGACGGCTCCTCCGGGATGCTACCTCGGCCATTCGGGTAGACGGCTCCTCCGGGATGCTACCTCGGCCAGTCGGGTAGACGGCTCCTCCGGGATGCTACCTTGACATGCTCCGAGTGCTCCGGCACAAGGACTCACCTGTGGGGATAGGCGACTCATCTGGGACACTATCTCTGCCAGGGAGCTCCAAGTGCTCCGGCACGAAGACTCCCCTTCTGCCAGGTAGACGGCTCCTCCAGGATGCTACCTTGGCCGGTCAGGTAGACGGCTCCTCCGGGATGCTACCTCGGCCTGCGGAATAGGCGACTCCTCCGGGACACTATCTCCGTCAGGGTGCCTGCGTGACTGGCCTACGTGCTCTGGCACTGGGGGCTTGCGTCGGCACCCCTAGGGACTATGACCCCCGGGTCACTCCAAGACAGGAGCAGGTCTTCGGAGGGCATCGCGCCTAGTTCACCTGGCAGTTGGGCGTCGGGTCTTCCCCACCGCTGCCAGGCCTGTGGGACTCTGTAAGGGCTTAGATTTGAGGCTAGATCAAGGGGGTTCTCTGGCCACACCGACGCTGTGGGAGCTAGTTTTTTCAAACAGACAGAGCAACGCTGTGCGGGGCAGGCCGGGTGAATATGCGATCTGACAGTCCATGGAGCACCGGCACCCGTGGACCCCCCGGTGACGTGTCACTCCCGGGGAGCGCCACGTGTCGGTTTATGACATCATCATCTCAATCTCTATAAATAGAGGTCTTGAGAATTCATTTGGACAAAAACATAACGTTTGGACATTTTCACGACTTCTTCTTTATTCTCTCACATTTTCAGTTTCTCGCTCTAGAATCCTAGAGGGAGAAACATACAGGACCCTGACTTTGGACCTAAGCATCGGACTGTGACTGTCGTCGTATATTCATCCTGCGCTATCCCCCTCGCAGCACTGCCACCCTCAAGCTCTGTCTGGGAAGCCCTTGCTCTCAGCCCCTGTTCTACCCTTGTCGTGTCTCACATCAACATACATGGAAGCTGACTCGGACTGTAGCCTTTGTCGCACCTCCACGTAAGTCCGAACCCACATTCCTTGGCATCACATGTTACGAAAGCGACGCGGCGACGATCGTCGCGAAGTAATACTTGGTGTCGGAGCACGTATCATGACGATGCTGCAAGGGCGTGGCGACGAACGTCGCGAAGCAATATTTGGTGCTGGGGCACGTATCATGAGAATGGCGCAAGGGCACGGCGACGAACGTCGCGGAGCAATTTTTGGTGCCGGGGTGCCTGTCATGAGAATGGCGCAAGGGCGCGGTGACGAACGTCGCGGAGCAATATTTGGTGTCAGGGCACCTGTCATGAGAATGGCGCAAGGGTGCGACGACGAACGTCGCGGAGCAATAGTTGGTGCCGGGGCACCTATCATGAGAATGGCGCAAGGGCGCGGGTCGTGTGTCTCGAAGATAGGATGTGAGCTAAGTGTACCTGTCATAATAAGATAATGAACACAAAATGTAGTAGTGACAAAGTTGGGGAGTGATGGTGTGCGGTTGCCAATGACGGTTGTTCGTTCGTAGCGTGCGACTTTGGGTGACGGGCATCGTGAGAACGGTGCGCGGTCATGGCCGTCGGACGACAGACGTGACGGAGTTGATGTACGAATGTCCGTAAACATCGCGGAAGTGCAAAGACTTGAGAAAACAAGTGCGCGCGAAGGGAGAGGCCATAGGCCAAAAATGGGGAAAATGGCCAAGGCCAACCCCTCCAGAAGGCTGAGGCCAACCCCCATGGCCTGGGGAGGGCCGACGCCGACCCCCTGGGGGTGGCCGAGGCCAAATGGCCAACTCTCATGAAGGAGCCCAGGGTCACTCCCCCCTCTTGGTGAACTTCAAGCGCGCTGACGGTAGGTGTTTTGATAAGCAATGACAAATTTGGAAGTTGTATCATGACGAGCGTGACGATGTGAATCGTACCTTCATGACGAACGAGATGTCAAATTAACGTGCAAAGCGTACGAAGCGAGAAAAGTGCGAAAAAGGGGGTTGCGCGGAGGGGTGAACCGCTGGGGGAAAATGGTCGAGGCCAAGCCCTCCAGGAGGCCGAGGCCGACCCCCATGGTCTGGGGAAGGCCGAGGCCAACCCCCCTGGGGCTGGCCAAGGCATTTGGCCATCTTCCATTTTCAGAGCCCAAGGTCACTTCTCCTTTTGCGAACTTCGGGCGCGCCGTCGGTAGGTATTTTGACAAGCAATGACGAATCCGGAAGTTGTGTTATGACGAGCATGTTGCCAAGAATCATACCCACATAGCGATCAAGGTGCCAAGGTTACGTACGAAGCATACGAGGGGAAAGAAGTACGAAAAAAGGGTATACAGGAAAGGGGTGAACCACCGGGGGAAAGTGGCCAAGGCCAAGCCACCCAGGAGGCCGAGGCCGACCCCTACGGCCTGGGGAAGGCCGAGGCCGACCCCCTGGGGTTGGCCAAGGCCATTTTCCCCTTGACCTCGTTTCTCCAAATGCGCCGCCGGTCGATATTTTTGATGAAAAGGTGTTTGGATGGTCTCGGCGTGACGATCGCGTTAGCGTTAGTGACGTCGGCACGAAAATAAGATGTCTAAGTCGCGCACGAAGCGCGCGGAACGAGAAAAACACGTGTCTCGGGCGCGCGGGCGCTGACCGGTTTGATGCGTTGGAAAATTGGCCGTTTTGACAATGTCCATGTGTTCGTGTGAAATGGGACCCCTATTGGGCCCTTGGGTATGACCAGAATAGGTTGGGAACATAAGCCCCCTGTGTGTGGTGTGCGCAGAGGGGCAACCCGAGCGGACGCCGCACGCATAAGCGTTAGTCTTTGAAAAAAATGCAGGGGTCGAATTTTGAGGAACGGGTGGTATAATATAGTAAAACGTCAGGGAGAGGGATTTTTCTTGGAATTTGGAAATTTNTCAAATTTGTTTGTTTTTTGTTTTTTTTTTGTTTTGTGCGAAAATAAATCGGTATCGAGCACAGCGTAACGGCGGACTCGAGAAAAAAACTAAATGGTGAAAACAAAATGTAACATGCGTGTCTGTTGGCGTTAGCGTGAAAAAAAGAAATAGCGTGAAAAATGTTATTATTCGGAAGTTGGGTTGCGCGAAGAATTTTGATAGTGACGTTAAATTATGAAAGTGAAATAATGATGTTGTTTCGTCAAAATAAAAAACGCGTTAGAAAGAAAAAAAAATCGGCAATAAGAAGTGGAACGCTAAAAGAGTTGTTGGGGATTTTTTGGGGGAAACTTGGAATTTGAATTGATGTGATGGATTTGGGGGGGAAAGTTAGGTGGGAAGTCTTAACTTTCAAGACTTTTGAGGGGGAAAGAAAGACTTAGCCAAAAAAGAGAAAGCAAAGAGAAGGAGAGGAAGAAGAAGAAGAAGAAGAAGAAGAAGAAGGGAGGCTTGGAGACCCAGATGGTGATGTTGAGGACTTCACAAGAGGCTAGGTGGATGCAACAAGGGAGAGGAGGTGGAGCACAAGGTGGGAGAGGCCATGGCCGAATCTCGGCGGCGGCCGAGGCACACCAAGGGGCCGAGGCCGACCATGGCGTAGTGGGTAAGCGTGGTGAAGGGGGCGGCCGAGTGGGGGGGGTTGATGGTGGGGGAGGGGGCGGCCAAGTGATGGGCATTGATGGTGGGGGAGGGGGCGGCCGAGTGGAGGGCATTGATGGAGGGGCAGGGGGCGGCCGAGTGGAGGGCATTGATGGTGGGGGAGGGAGGAAAAAGGGCAGTGGGGAGGGGGGGAGTGCCAAGGTCGGCCGAGACCAAGGCGTCGCCGGGGCCGAGGCCGAGGCGTTGCCAAGGCCGAGGCCGCCTGGCGTGGCGCGGGTGGGCAGCAGCGAGGGGGAAGGGGGGAGGGGGGAAGGGAGAAGGGATGTGAAGAGAGGGAGGAGAGAAAGAGAAGAAGGGAGGAAGAAAGGGAAGAAAGGGAGGAAAGGGAAAGGAAAAGGGAGGAAGAAAGGGAAGAAAGGAGAAAGGGGAGGGAAGAAGAGGAGAGAAGAGAAAAATGCAAAGGGAAAGGGAAGGCGGTCGAAACCGGGCAAACCACGCACGGCTTGGATGCTCCTGGCATGATGGGTGATGATAGAGGAGCCTGAAAGAAGTCGAGGAAAAAACAAAGTGTGCGGCGCCGCGGCGGGGCGAGTGGACATTCACAGTTGCCGCGGGATATCACGACTGATGATGACGAGGATGCATCGGTGCCGGTTGAAGCATCGGGTGTGCCTTTGGGTTTTTTTGATGGCGGAGTGAGGAGCTTTGTTCAGATTCCGAGCCAGAGCGAAGTGTTAATGTCCGCGAAGGGGGCGGTGCCCGGGTGTCCTCCCGAGGGGTTGTGGAGGGAGTTGGCGCGACGCGTGCCTACTGAGGTGTTTTCGGTGTCTTGGAGCTCTGCATCGATGGGTGATGGTCCTATGTCCCTTCACCGTATGTTCGTGCGCCGAGCTTCGATGTTGCTCCCGTGATGTCGTCGCGGTATGTACCGGGTTTGTTGACTGAGCGAGAGGACATTCCGTGGTCACCTGTCATGTTCAAGGGCCACAATGTCATGCCGGCCGGTTGGGGCTTCTGGTGCGCGATATTTGGAGAGAGAGGTTGGAGGCGCTTGGGCTAGTAGCGGCGGTGGAGGCGACGTACAAGATTGTTGATCCTGTGAGGGACATTAGTGGCCTCACACTTTTACTTTCGAGGTGGAGCTCACAGACGCACACCTTCATTACGGAGTTCGGGGAGATTGGTCCGACGCTTCTGGATGTCGTGATGCTGACCGGTCTGCCGATGCATGGGACAGAGGATGTCCGCGTACCGAAGTTGACAGCGGAGGAGCGCTTGACCGTCAAGGCGTTGCATGGTTTTCTGTCGGACATGAAGCTCAACCGCAAAGGCACGTATAGTCGGTGGATTCAGCACTTCTACGGCACAGTGGTCATGCGGCCCGGGCAGAGGGTGATGTCGGACGATGACTTCCATATGGGTCCTTCTCACATGGATGAGAGATACGAGCTAGCTGCCTTCCTTGCCATGTTTCTTTCGAGGTACGCCGTTGTGTTATGCTTATCATTGCATTACTCGTATGCTGCATATCTATTGCTTTGTACATGTAGTGTGTCGTTTGTTATACTTAGAGAACAAAATTCATGCTTAAGAACAAAGAGAAGTAAAGTAGCATGCTGTCATGTGTTGTATCACATATTGTGCTAGGGTGGGGTGGTCATGATGGTCATCTCGTTTTTTTTTGTACGTATAGGTTTGTGCTTGAGGGGACACCCGAGGATGGTGTTTCTCAGAGGGTCTTCCCGTTGGAGGTGCGGATGGCCGCAGGCTACCGCATTGGTTTGGCACCGATATACTTAGGCACTTTGTTTTCACGTCTAGACCAGTTTTCGAATGACATGCAGAGATCGTATGGGCGGTATCAGGTGTCGACCTATGTCGATTGGATGTTCTTGCAGAGGTATCTATTTGAGTGCTACGTAGACTACAGGCCTTCGGGATGTCCGAACGTACATCCTTCACCGAGGAAGGGAACAGTGACGCGTCCGGGGAAATCCATGGTGGTATCGAAGTGGTACGCGGGAGGACGGGTTTCTGCTTGGGTTGGCGTCAAGAGGCCTGCATGTGAGTTATCACAGGTGTTCGATGTGCGAGACGTGTGCCTTAGTCGTCTGTACGTCAACATGGACTCTTCATATGGGACTCCTCCTTGGATGCATTTGCGGGATATCAGTTCACGGTTGGACAACAGAGCAAACTTGACAGAGCTTGAGATATCCTTGCTAGTGGCCTTCTTCCCCGGGTGGCTTCCAGTATTGACTGATGATGGCGGAAAATCGGCCGTCGACCAGTGTTACGTTGCACGCTATAGCCCAGACCGCTTAGCCTTGTCCTTTGGTTATGATCTGGAGCCCCCTTGTGGTTATGTCCGACCTTGGAACGTTGGCACGGCTTTCCGGTATACCATGCTAAGGAAGGCGCGTTTGTGGCCGGCACCGACGGACGAGTGGAGGAGACCTGGTTTTTTGTCCACCGGAGTGGTCACAGTTGGGTATGCTCGTTGGTGGGAGAGAGTGCGGAAGACGTGGTCTGAGTGGTTAGCGATGGGGCCATCCGAGAGGCCGCTGGTTGATGTCTTCATTGGTGACAGGGGGTTGGGACTGGTGGCAGTGCAGGTGGCGAAGCAGTCTGGCATGACTGCATTGGTCACCGGTGTTTCAGAGTATGGTGCGGGGAGAGACAGTCATGGAGACACGAGACCTCGAGGTGGCGGTGTGAGAGATGTTGCCGTGCGCGAGCCAGCGCCAGCCCACGTGCCGAGAGTACCGGGTGCCGGCAAGGGTCCCCTTTCGTCAGTGAGAGTGGGGATGATGGAGAGTGCGCAGCGTGGCGGCGGGGGTCCTTCAGCAGGCGGCGGCCATAGGCCGAAGAGGCCGCGCGTGGCATTGGAGTATTTTGACTCCGAGGTTAGTGTTACCATTTTTTTTTGCTTCATAGTTTCCGATCATTGTGTTGCTCATGTACTAAGCCTCTTTTTATTTTGTGTCAGGAGCTCGTAGATGACATGGATGCAGAGTCGTCTGAGACAGCAGAGGATGCCGAGGTTGCCTTTGATGATTGGGAGGATATGGATGCCGAGGTTGGCTTTGATGATGGGGAGGATATGGATGCCGAGGTAGGCTTTGAGGCTGCCGATGTGCCTAGGGAGACGAATGCGGAGACCACTGTGGGTGCTGGTGCTGTGATACTGAGGTTGTCGCCGAGGTAGAGGAGGTAGTGGTCGAGGCAGACGACAAGGTATAGCAGATGGACGCCGAGATTTCCAGTGAGGTTGGTTTCATGGGCAGGGGGGTAGTTGAGGAGGTAGAGGCAGCAGAAAAGGCGGCGACCTACCTGGTGGCATCGATCGGTCATTCTAGTCCGTCGCCTGTCCCGGTCGAAGCGGTTGAGTCTCCATTCGGCGGCCAGATTGGTAGCTCTCACTTGTTCGAGGGGTCGAACTGGTGGTCGGTGAGGGAGCCTGGCGCTCCGTCCGGCATTCATCATGTTTTTGCTGCTACACATATGCCTGCTGCAGATCCATCCCCGCAGCCTGAGGCACTTGTTCCACCGGCAGCAGAGCCTGTTCCGGAGGCATTGTCGGGTTCGGTAGCGGATGCTGGTGATACCTTGTTAGCGATGCATTCTGGTGCGGTGGATGCGCAGTCGGTAGGCGGCGGCATCGCAGGGGCCGGCGACGCCCGTGGTAGATTCCCGGCCGTACATGCAGACATGATCCCGTGGGACGGCGTGGAGTTGTCGGATGCAGTAGCACGCCGTCTGGTGATGGTTAGAGAGCGGCACCCACAGACATTCGCTGACTCTGCCTTGATTCGCGGTGCAGCATTCTCGAGGGCGATGTATACGGCCTTCGTAGAGTGGTTGATCACCTTTGGTGCAGTACCGGTCTCGAGTTGGACTCCGGCGATGATATCACAGTACCTGTCATAGCTTACGCCCTATGCAGCCCTTGGCTTTCAGTTGGACTGGCTGACGGACTACATCAGATCGAGAGGCCATAGTGCTGAGGCGGCATCGGGATTGACTCTGATCGGAGCTCAGGAGGTTGCCTTGCAGGGTCAGAGACGTGTGCTTGATGCTGAGGTGACAGCTATGACCCAGGAGGTGACAGGGATGCGCGCCCAACTTAGGGAGGCAGAGAGGCGGTTGGCCGAGACGAAGGGTCGACGAGCTGATTGGTGTGGCAGGTGGTCTGATCTTCAGGCACAGCGGTTGACATTGGAGACATATACCTTCGATCCTATCGGTCCACTGTTTGCTCCTTTACATTAGACGTGATGTACTTTTCATTTTGCTAGTAGTCATTGGCTCGTAGTGGCCTGCAAACCTGTGACATGTATGCATTTTGTTGATATCGATATAGCAGTCATATGGTTATTTTGTACCTGTGTTTGTTGCGAGGTGATGTTTAGCTTTTGGTGTGCTTGTATATCTTGCATGTGGTGTCTTCCCGTTGTGGTTCCCCCTTTCCCCGCCCATAGCAAGCGACTTAGTGAACAATGTGTAAATGAAAGAGTGTGTTACATATAGTTGTTGAGGCGAGTGAATGATCTTTGCATTGATAGTATTTGGGCCAAAATGCCATTACATGAATAAAGCAAGAACTTGTAATAAACAACAAAAGTTACAAGTCATGAACATGTGTGCATATACAAAAAAAATGCTGTGTAAATGTTCTAAGCTGTGGGCGGGTACAATTGGGGGAACACTCCGCTGCTGGTCATGCATAATACTTCTTTAAATAGCGGCCGTTGACAGGTGCCGTGATTTGTCCATCTTCCGCGTTGAGCAGGAGGTAGGAGCCATTGTCCCTGGCTTCATGTACTTGAAGTGGTCCTTCCCAATTCGGTGTGAACTTGGGGGCTGACATGTTGGCGCGTACATGTTTGGCGGCTTGGAGAACAAGGTCGCCCTCGACGAATGTTCGTTGCTTCACAGTCTTTCCATATGCCTTGGTGAGTTGTTCGTGGTATTTCTTCATACGGCGCAAGGCATTGGCTCTCCTTTCATCAAGTCCTTCGAGGGCGGTCATTCTGGTTTCTTCCTCTCCAAGCTCACTGCGTAGGGAGAGTCTGACTGATGGGACCGCAATCTCAGCTGGCACGACACACTCGTCCCCGTAGACAAGGGAAAAGGGTGTGGCCTTTGTTGCTGTATGCTTGGAGGTTCTGAAAGCCCAAAGTGCAAGGCTTAGCTTCTCGGACCATGAACCACTTACATCATGGACCATCCGTGATAATACCCGCAGTAGAGTCTTGTTAGAAGCTTCGGCTTGACCATTCCCTTGTGGGTAGTAAGGAGTGGATGTAGCGTGGTTGATGTTGTATCCTTCCATGAAAGCTCGGACATCCCTATTGATGAATGGTGTGCCGTTGTCAGATATGATACACCATGGGATACCAAAGCGACAGACGATGTGGTCGCGCAAAAAGTTGGCGATGGCGCCTCCCGTGGCTTGTCGTAGAGGTATGGCTTCGACCCACTTTGTGAAGCGTTCCGTTGCGACCATGATCCAAGTGTGACCCCGTGATGTTGGATGGATGGGGCCTATGAGGTCGAGAGCCCAAGAGTGAAATGGCCAAGGGGCCAAGATCATGCGGAGGTCGGACGCCGGCGTGTGCATTCTGTCAGCGTGTCTCTGACAGGGTTGGTAGTGTCAGACGTGAGAGATCGCGTCAGATTCCATAGTTGGCCAGTAGTATCCCATCCTTAGCAACTCTGCATACAACTTTTGAGAACCTTGATGCTCACCACAATCACCATTGTGCACTTCGTTAATCACCTCAACTGCTTGGGCACCCTGTAGGCATCGCAGGGTGCGCCCCGAAAATCCCTTGCGAAACAACTCTCCTTCCGTCACGAAATACTTGACCGACTTGCGCTTGATAGATCGTGCTGAGCTGTGGTCAAGTGGTAGAATCCCATGGGATAAGTATTGGATGAAAGGCTGGCGCCAGTCGCCTTCGACGTTAATGACAAGAGCTTCTGCATTGTCTGGTACGTACGAACACTCGGGACAGTCCTCTTGTATGTCTGAGGCATCTTTGGCCATGGATGGCCAATAGAGGCCCATACGCTGAAGGCGGCGGTATAGAGGGGGACCGTCGAGGCCGCAACACTTCTGATGGCCAAGGTGCAATTTGTGCTTTGCTTCTTCCAGGGCCAAGCACCTGGCCAAAGTGCCTTCGGGGCATCGTCTGTACAAGACGTCTCCCAACATCAAAAAATCTGTAAGGGTAGATGCGGTAGCAAGAGATGGTGCCTTGAGTTTGTCAACGATTGGCTGCCTACAATCGTCTGCAGTAATGTCCTTCGGGACTAGGTTCAATGCTGTGCATGGCTCCGTCCTTTTGATGATGGTTAGCATTCGCTGCTCACCATCGACCTCCATCTTTGACGCGATCGTGGCCAAGCTGTCTGCATGTCGGCTGTGGCACCTGTTATGATGTTCGTACTGGATATGGCCAAATCTTCCTTCTAAGTATTGCACCAAGGCACGATAAGGTGCTAAGGCTGGCTCCTTGACTGCAAACTCCCCATCATCCTGCTTCATGATCAAGTTCGAGTCTCCTTTCACGCACAATGCTTTAGCCCCCATACTAGCAGCCAGCATGAGGCTGATGACAAGTGCCTCATACTCAGCTTCATTGTTAGACACCGAGAATGCAAGCTTGAAGGATAGGGATGTGGTAACACCCTCTAAATTTCGAAGGACAATGTCGGCACCCCCTTGCCGGAGGGGAGCTCCATGGTGACCTTTGCTAGTGGCTGAGCCGTCGAACTCAAGCGTCCACAATTCATCAATGTCGGACGTCAGGGTCGTCTCTTCCCCGGGCAATTGATCTGAGGTCGGTTCATATTGCTGGCGTGGGAAGAAGGCCAAGAGGTCCGCAAGTGCTTGGCTCCGTAGAGCTGTAGGATTCTTGATGGATAGGCCGAACTCGGCCAATAGCAGCAACGAGCGAGTAAGCCGGCCAGACAGGGCAGGGCGTGTGAGCATGTATCGTAATGGATCGGCCTTGGTGACAAGTGTGATTTGGTGCGACAAGAAGTAGTGTCTGAATTTCTGCGAGGCGTAGACCAAGGCTAAGCAGTGCTTCTCAAGTTCGGAGTAATTGGCTTCGGGGCCCCTAATTGATCGGCTGAGGTAATAAACCGGGCGCTCCACCCCATCCACCTCTTGGGCAAGCAATGCCCCTATGGACCTGGGCGTGGAGGTCAAGTAAAGCAAGAGTGGGATACCCCGTTGTGGTACGACCATAGTCTGTGGCGACATGAGAACCGCCTTGATCTGTTTGAATGCTTGTTGTTGGGGCACACCCCAACTCCACGGTGCGCTCTTGCGTGTCAAGTGCTGGAAGGGCGTGATGAGTTCTGCCAAGGCAGGGATGAATCGGCGGAGGTAAGAGACCTTGCCGAGGAAGCTCTTTAACTGCTTGGTGATTTTGGGAGGGGGCATCTCTTGGATGGAGGCGGCCTTAGAAGGGTCAATGTCAATGCCCTGTCGACTGACCAAAAATTCGAGGAATTTGCCGGAGGAGACCCCAAAGACACATTTCCACGGATTCATCCGCATGTTGTACTGTCG
>JAVXUO010002769.1:0-220252 GCA_033065855.1 Escallonia rubra | reverse complement strand
CAACATCCTGTTAAAATTACAAAAGGGTTCACCAATTCCGTAATTAAAAAAAGCAAACAAAAAAACAAACAAGATCACTGCTCCAGGAAAGTACAAAACTCCAGTTTTTACAGTTGAATACATGACAGTGAACCTAACACGGCCAAAAAGCTGTGATCAAACACGAAATGATATCACAGTAAACGACAGTCTGACAAAAATATGAAAGCAGATGTCGAAAAATTAACGGAGAAGGGTTAAGAGATAAAATCAGTTTACAAGAAATCTGCACCTCAAAACACAATTGATAGAGTTTCCTCCATGAAGCCTGCAACTAAATTATTTAACCCCACCCCAAACCCAAGTTACCTGGTTATTTCCATCTTGCAGGCAGCAGGAGAAAGGGGGATTCAATTTCCGAACCATAGAAAGGGGGGAATGCGTTCTTCTACCGGATACTCAGAGATTCCCATCTCATTTTTTAACATAAAACTGATACTTGTGATGCAAAAGATGACGGCCCAACTTTCAGAAGCTATTGAGATAAGCATAAATACTACAGCTTTGACATTAAACAGTACTCCAGAATGTGGAAATACAAGTTGATATGGTACCACAGCAAACAAGAGAAACTTTAAGTCGTAAAAGGCCAGAGAGTTATATAAGTCACAGATCAAACGAAACGAGATCCAACCTTTTTCTTTGTCATAGCCAAAACTCCATGGCCGCCTTGGACAAGTTCAGAAAAAACTTCTCGAAAATGCTTAGCAACACCTTTGAAGGTACGTTCTATTGATTCATCCTTTCTCTGATCCAGCACCGTTATAAGTTCTTTAATTTTCTGCATAGTTAATAGAAAACCAAGTTAAATGTATCATTGACTACTTCAATTTGACCTACCATCACGATCTACAACCAAGGAATAAAGAAATGAGTGACAGAAGGCACCTCATCGCCGCCATCCAATTCTTTCTGCCTTTCCTGGAGCTCTCTCCTTTGGTCAGTGAAATTTGTATATTGATCAAGTGCTTTTTTATTCACATGGCTGAATTGTTGTAACTGCTCATTGCACTTGTGAAGCAGTTTATACATTTCTTTTACGCTCTTGTTATACCTGTTATACCCATTGAATGACAAAGAAATAAATATAAAAAAGCGGAGTTATTAGAGACAATTATACAAAAAAACTTGACAAGCACAATAATCAGTTGCTCACAAGTATGACATTATCAACTCAAACCATAGTAAAACTTACTTTGAGGTCAAAAAATGTAACACAAACCATAATTGGATGTAGAAAATCATAGTCAAGAATAGTGCGTAACTAGAAGAGAAATATCTTTTGATTAAATCTCTTGTTGTAACAATCACTGCTTTTATCTTCCTGCGATAAAACATATTAGAAAGCACCTGCGGTTGGACCCTTGGCAAAGTAACAACTGCTAAGAACCTTGTACAAATCAAAAGTGCATGTTATTCTGCCGTAATATTGTGCTAAATGATGAATCTAATAGAGGTTGGCGCAAAGCTTGAAACATGGAAAGTCCAAAGGCTGAAGGACAATATATCAGAAAACTTGACTATGGACGGGAGAGGGGCTGAGAAGGACTCCAGTAGCCGACCCTAATTATTTTGGGACAAAAGGGTAGTTCAGGTGAGTAAAGCAATGTTGAAAGAGACTTGAAAACTCATGCCATGTCACTGTCACAAAGATTTATTCCTCGGACTAGCATCCCATTAACGGATTCATCAAATATTCGGTACATGTAACACTGAATCAAAATGCCAACACCTGGCATTCTAACCCAATATGGCTATGTACTCTTTAATCCAATTATCCTAAGCAAAAGCATATAAAGCCTTACACAACTCTCCACCTCTTGGTGTGGGATGTCAAAATGCGTAGAAAAGCACCTCACAACCTTACAGCTAAAGCGTGAGGATGAGTATATCGTATAACTACCACAGCAGCAAACCTCCATCACTAGCCATGAGCCAATTTATACCTGGAATTTAAGTGTTGCCACCTCAAGTACGCAGACTGGGTATGAAGTTTGAAATTTCGCATACTTCATTATACTACAGGAAATGTCAAGAATCCTATTTTTCGTAACACTCAAAGTCTCAAACTAAAGGTCCAGGCCAACCTAGCCTAGAATAGCTGGCATAGTCCAACCAATCACACGTTTGGGCTCACTACATAAATCCATAGGCCCGCTTGGACAGCAAAAGGAGTTTTCTTTACACCTAGCTCTGCCAAAGTGTCGACCCATGTACACTTATCACGCGCACACATGTACGGTATATAGGCACTAATATATACATCACCCATTTTGGGTATTAGAAAAAGGTTTCATAACTGTTCCAGTGTTTGAACGCAACATTTCACTTAACTTTCTTGCCCTCATAGCTCGACCGAGTATATTATTTTTAATGCATTTCTGCAATATGTAATTAACTTACTAAAAATATTGACCCTGTGGGCTGGTTCAGCTGGTTCGAGCTACAAATTGATATCAAGGGCTGGCCATGGGGCTCGGGCCAGGGAAGGTCCATCAGAAGATATGAGCATAAAAATCTAGTGCAAGAATGGATGTAGAGTAAAATGTTGTAGAAACAAAACACCATGAAGCCTTCCAATCAGACAATAAGGGGTTCATAAGTAAGCTAGTGAGTGACTCAAAATTTATTAGTTGACAGATTGCACATGAAATAGAGTGAAGCTTGTCATCAGATCAGCACAAGTAAGTAAACAAATAAATAGGAAGCAAACGCTAGCTCTTCCACGAAATCGCAAAGCAATTCTGACTTTATTCATTACAGAAGCTGGAAGAGTGGGAGAGGAACGAAAGTGTTACCGAATGATATTACTTTTACCATGTAATACTTCATTCCCATCATGGAAAAAATAATTTCCTACTCTTGTACTGCAGCCATCTAAGTTTAATCGTTGATGAAACAATAGAGATTATATGCTGCCTCAGTTTCTCAATGATCCTCAAATAATCCTCTAATATGTCCTCCATCAAGCAAAATCAGGTGCAACTAATTAAGCCTCAAACTCAAACAGCCATTACATAAAGATCCCCAGTTCGTTAACTTTAACAAAGTAGAAGTTCATTAAATACCATAAATGAACAAATAGCAAAGCAAATGGACCATCATCTAGGCCATTGCATGTACTTGAACAAGATTTCCAAGGAGAAGGTTTTCGGATTAATGATGGCATGCAAATAACATTCATTTTCAGTTTCTAGTTCATTATGTAAAGCACGTAATGAACTAGAAACTAACCACGGGATGTGTAAGGCATGGTCCAACTTGAATTTCCCAAATTGGGTAACATACAAGACGGCTCCCAAAGTTAACTTCAATAGCCTAACCAATGGCACATTAAGTAAGAGGAGAGTAATACGTTTGAAAGGCATCTGAGGTCAATGGACCCAATTCTCTGATTTTCTTCGAGTACTCTTCTTGTTTGGCAAGAAGAACACTCCTTTTACTTAATAGTTGCTCCAGTTCTTTCGCTTCATCCTGAAGGGTCCGCTGATAGTCATCTTCCAAAGTCTGCGATAAGAGGAGAATATAAGTGTTTGAGACAAAAAAATAAAGCTAGAAGTTGAAACTTTGAAATAGACAGACTACCTTTAACTTATTCTTTTCATCTTTGATCCTTTTGAGCTTCCTGGTTCGTTCCTCTATACTTTCAGAAACTCCTGCACCAGATCCTATGTCAGAAACGCAACTGCCACGAGAGCATTGTTAAATATTGGAAAGCCAGTAGATGCAAATGAAGCTCACTTTTGAGCTGCCGCGCAATATCATCAACTAATAACTTAGCATCCCTTAGTTCCTGCCTCTTTATTTCAGCTTCATCCTGTATCATGTCAGGCTCTGCAGACAGTTTTATTGCCTCCAATTCGTTTTTGCGCCTTACAAGGTTTGTTGATTGATTGGTCTCGAGCTCTGCTTTTCTTGTTTCAGTCTGAATCAAGCATGTGGACATCTAAGATTTGATAAAAGCACGGAGTCAAGTATTTGATCACCCCAAAAGATTCCATTATCAAACCTCAATACGGTTAGCCCTGCAGGTAATAAGCCTCTCTTTCAGCTCCGTTATTTCAGGGTGCAACCGTGACAGGGTTTCTTTTTCTACTGGGGTCAAGTGATCAACAAGTTCTGTGCCCATTTCATCTCTTTTAATAGCCATACTTGATCTAAGCTGATCAATTTGAGACTGCACGTTTATGAGCAACTTTCCCTACAGCAGATAAATATTTCGTAAGCAGTTAGAAAAGTTAAATTTACAGAACGCAATGCACGAAAAGAACTACAGATCCTCACAACCTTCTTCTCGTAAGCCTTAGATATGGATTGCTTCTGCTTATTGGCATTTGCAATATCCTGCTTGAGCTGTTCCAACTCGGACTTATCATGAGCCAGCTTGGCGTCACTTTTCTGCTGCTCGGCAACGAGTTCATTAATTTGTTGGTCTATCTGTGCGAACAATTAAGTAAAACCTAGCAGCAGAAACCAAGATGGGAAAGCTTCTAATAATGTTGGCATACAAGATCAACACAATTGCAGACATGAGAAAGCGAAAAATGTTCACAGTAGTCTAGCTTTCACTTATCAACCATATATAGAAACTCTCTACCACACTTTTGCAGTGACATGTACGGGCAATGCACAGAAACACCCAGACAACTGAAGTAAAGTTGCTGCCTGTTATTCCGTATATTATCATGTCACGGCTACTTTAGTCCAACTGCCATTGCTTCTCAAAAGGGAAAGAGAAAGTACAAAAAAAATGACACAGAGAACATCCATGGCTCTACTCACATTGTGGCATAAAGCTTTCCCCGATCTAGATTGAAGGAAAAGGTAAATATATGCAGCTTGAAAAATCTTTCAGGGAACAGTTCAGTTTTAATGTTGATCTTGCCATGTCAATTTGTCAGAGTTTAGCCACCACGAACCCCCCCAACCCTCTTCCTCTCCTGGGACTTTACCAGTTCAACTTCCTACTGAACAGATCATAAAAAGTCTGATATCCCATAATAAACTCGCAGCATGAACTACCAATGCATGGCTGAAGCACATTATAGGAGGAAGAAGATCGGAACTCAGGAGCTTTTGGTTACAGTCATGGAGTAAGAATGATTCCCCAAGCCAACAATGTCTTATATTTGCCATAAGGATAAGGAGACTTGTTGATTCAAAAGAGACGGTTACCCTTGACTTTGAACTTTAGACCAAGGAAGACTGAAGTAGGAAACAAAAACAAATAAATGATAAAAGTTAAAACTATTTACGCAAAATGCTAGGTCTCTTGAATTTATTTGATTCTCGTCCAAAAGATACAACATTTAAGTTCCTAAGTCGTTCCATTCTACAATAGTTGTTAGACATTTATTAATCCTAACTACTTCCCATCAGAAACTTAGTTTTTACGATCCTTTTTGGGTTACTAATTTTGAATTTTTGTTATTATAACAAAAAACATTATGCAACAGGAGACATTATTCAGCTCAATAAGAACTATTACTCACGCCAACAATGTCTTACATTAGCTGAAAAGATTGGGAATTTGGTGAGAGATAAAGTAAAAATCTATTGATAGAGGAAATTCAAAAAGAAATGGTTACTTTAAATTTGACAAGCACAAGGAATACTCGAGTAAACACAGCAAACAAAGATTGTAAAATATAAAACTATGTTTGCAAGAATAAGGTGATAAAATACGAGCAATATGCAACTCGAAACGAAGAATATTTTTCTCCCGACTGATGTATATAACTCTTTAGTTATCTCGACAGAGGTTGGAAATATATCATGGTAGTTTACAAATCACACAACCCAGAAGCAGATAAATGCCTCAGTGTACAATTGTGTACATTTAAGCATGCCAGCGCACAACAACGATAAACAGCAACAACAAACCAACTTAAATAACTCTAATAAATAAAGAGAAAGTGTAAAAGAAAAACAAAACCACACGAGAAAACAGATGGTTGAAGGATATCTTGAAGCTTATATCTAACTTTTTCCAGTTCGTCCTCCTTCTCATTAATAGACTTTGTGTTCTGTCTGATAATGCTCATAAACTTCAATTTTGACCTTCTATAATCATAAAATCCTCCTGTCATTCCACCTTTCTTGCTCACTTGGTCACCTGAAACGTAAGAAGGGAGCGATATAAACGCAACAGGACATGGACCAAAGCGTTTAAGGGAGAAATGATACACAATTTTATGGCAACCTTCTAAAGTTATGCAGTCCAAACCATGAGTGCGTGCAATCCTTGTTGCCACGTCCAAAGTTCGACAAACTACTGTTCTAGCAAAGACCTAGGCAAAATTCAAACATCCAAAATAACAACAAAAGTAAGAATCAAAAAACCAAAAGAAAACTTCTGACTATTAATAATAAGAACAAACAGCATTAGTGCTAAATGGAAAAGAAAATCCCAAATGTCGAAATAAACTAATGACTAGTAATACAAAGATATACACATGCAACATCTAGTAAGCAGCACACACTTCATCATATCAGAGATAAACTCATGCTCCTAAATGCAAGTGGAACTAGAATACTTCACGTAACAAGTACAAAGGGCAGTGACAATGCAGAAGTGCCGGGAAAATAGCAACTCGTCTCCAACTGAATAGAAACCTCACAACTAACGCGATGTTCCTTCTTTTTTTCATTTGTTCTCATTAGAACTCAAACTATACTAGACTAGTGAGAGTCAAGATCCATATAGCTTAATCTAGGACCCATAGACGAATAATAAAGTTAATGACCACAACTGACTGAGATAGACAAACTAATAATTAGCATCTAATTAACTGAAAAAGCATCTAACCAATGTGGATCACATATGCCCTAATTGCCTCTAATCTAGTTTTCTTTAAATTTCAAACGGCTGAATTTCAAGGCAGTTAGAATTAACATTGAAGACCAGAAACTGCTTATACACAGAGGTAGTTACCCAAACTTTTAGTAATCCACATAATGCAGTATACTAAAAAAGGAAGCTAGTAACCAGCCCCAGTCCACGCGCACAAGCAACATCAAGAAAAAGTATAAAAGATGAGTTCATCTCTGCTTTTGCGCCAAATGTCATTTTTTTATTCTCTCCACCTTGCTGAAGTCCAACTTTTTATGAACTCTATCTGATTTTCTTATTTAATATTTCCAGATACATAGTATTATAACCTATCACTCTCACAGTCATAATCACACCAATTGATTACTATTATTACATCGTAATAAAGGCCAACTAAGGAGATTGAAGGTATTGTACCAAAATAAATCTGACAAATTGCACAAGAATACACCATTTGGGAAGGTGCATTAGTAACGGGGAGATATGTTTTTTCACCAATCTTTTAGTGACATTAGTTCATCTGTGTGGTACAAATGTGAGAGTGAAATAGCAAACTAGAAAGCGAAAATAGCCTTGCCTTTAATAGGAAAAAATATATTTTTAACTTTAAAGTGACAATCAATACTGATATCGATCTATGTTACATAGACTCGGTTCAAGTGTCTGAGTTGGATATGTGTCCAAGTGTAGGATTCGTCTAATTTTCAAAACCTAAGACACGGGGACGAGGCAAATATTGCTATTTATTACCATTTTGTAGTTATTCCTTAGGTAAAATGATTCTTCAGTGAGCCACATTGTTTTAATTGAGATCCTATCTCATCTCAACGCAATAAGGAATTAAAAGAACACTTTAAGATAGCGTTCTTAGTGGCATATCCTATGAGATGTGTCCGACACATATCCCATACCCATGTCCAAGTGTCGAGTATCCGACACGGGTACTTTAACATAGATATCGATATATGAAAGGCGAGTTATAGGTTAATTTTACAACAAATGTACTTTTTCATTCTTAACTTTCTTGTGAAGTACAACATAATTAAAACTTTTTAATAAATAGTATTTGAAACAACATAAGTTGGACTCATTCATGAATGCAAAGAATTCAACATATAAAACAACTTAACTTATTTATAAACTTTGTAAGCATTAACTTTCTATAAACATTTAACTTCTTTAAAATTCTCATATTCGATAAAATAACCGTCCAATTGAATGAAAGCTTACGAATTCTCACAAAAACCCCTTTATGCTTTGGATACTTACAGTTATGTTGATTTAAGACTATTGTTATACATACACTTTTGGTATAAAATCTTAGCTCATTCCTTAAATTCATGGTATACAAATTAAGAAAAATAAATTTCGTGATTTATGATAATATAGTAAAGTTAATTTCTCGAAATTGGTCTTGGCCCGAGATAATGATGTTCAACATCTATAAAGGAGATGAAGAGCAGAAATCTTACTAATTGTCTACTTTGTCAAGCTGGATTAGGATCCTTGCTGTAGTAGAACTACAGCAGCAAATATTTTAGTAGTTAACCACTAACATGATTTAGCCGTATTCAATGTTGCGTTTCTCTTGTCTTGTCAAAATACATCTTTTTATCACACGAGACTCACTACTGACAATTTTTCCTATACATAACACCTAACTCTAGCAATAAAGCAATTAGATTCTCTCAACCACACACACGTGTGAGGGTACTTGCAGTTTTGATATTAAAAAAAGAAAAGGGTTGATCAAAGGTTCAGACTAAGGTAGGCTAAACATCGACACAAAAGGCATGGGTTTAAAAGCAAGGTTCAAACTTAAACTTAAGCAAGAGTATTCACGTAAAGTTAAGTTACATTAACGCTTTACTCTTATATTCAGAAGCATGTAACATTATGGAGCTCAATACGCCTATTCAAGGATAGAATTTCCGGCCATATAAAACGTGGAAAGTAAATCTAAATTTGTAAAGCAAGCTTAAGAGTTAATTTTGAGAATTAATATTTGAGCTCCACGCTAGCCATTTAAGCTCAACCTTTGTTATCATGCAGGCTACATAACGCTGTATATTAAAACTGTATCAACAAAAGTGGAGCTTCGTTATCATGACCTAAAACACTTTGAAATAAAGTAAGCAATCTCATGTACAAGACAATGAAAGCTAACAAAAACTCGGCAAAACATCTTAATGGCTTTTCAATGGAACAAACAAAAACTAATAGAAAATGTAGTGCTCAAACTTTGTAGTGCTCACTTTTTATCTCGAGCACTCTCACAACTTAAATCGTACTATTAAATTAATATAAATAGTTATAATGATTTTAGTGCTTATATTATTGAGTTATATGTCTTCATGAAAATTTTAAGCTCTCTCGTTGCACATGTCTCTTCTATTTTTTTAATAGGCCTTCGTCAATTAATAACGAATCTAATTGGGAGGAAGAGTACGGGCAGTTTGTATAAAACACAAATGATTTAGAAGCCTAAAGCTAAACATCGTAAAACTTTACCTAACTAATACACTTATATATTAGGTAATTCGTAAAAAGCTCTAAAATAAGAAAATTAACAATGTTTGATCTACAAAGAAAAATTGTGTATCAAATTTGAACTACTAAAGTACTTAAAATACATTGGAACACATTTGCTTATTGACACCTTACTTCAAAATAGCAATATTGCCTTTTATCAAGAGAAAATAAAAGTTGTTCCCAACCTCTGCTGGTCGCACCTAAAGGCCCATTGGGATCCCATTTTGCATAACACATCCGCACAAGTAACAGTCATTTTCAACGCTCACAACCGGTAAAAGCGTGCACGCTCAAGTCACGTGCACTTCTCACTTTTGTTACGTTACTTCGTCACTAAGAAACTCATTTTCGCGCGACGCCTCATCACGCTTTGGCCGTTGCACTTCGCCCGTCGCTGCGCCATGGCACTTGCCCAAGGAGGTTGGCCTCCCCCTTGCGGTCGCCCTCCCCCATGGCCTTCCCCTTGGGGTCAGCCTCGGCCTCCCCCTGAGGTTGGCCTTGGCCTTCCCTAAGGGTTGGCATTTAGCTTCCATACTTAGCATTTTCACTACTCTTTAAGGGACCATGCATCGTCCGCGACCCCCGTCGCCCGTCGTCTGGACGTCATCTCCACCACCCCCGTCGTCCGGACGTCATCTCCGCTACCCCGTCGCCGGTCGTCCGGACGTCATCTCCGCGATCCCCGTTGCCCGGACGTCATCTCCGCGACCCCTGTCGCCCGTCGTCAAGACGTCAACTCCGCGACCTCCGTCGCCCATCGTCCGGACGTCATCTCTGCGACCCCCGTCGCCCGCACATCACTCCGCAACCCCGTCGCCCGTACATCACTCCGCAACCCCGTCGCCCGTACATCACTCCGCGACCACGTCGCCCCGACATCACTCCGCGACCCCCGTCACCTATCGTTCGGACGTCATCTCCGCGACCCCGTCGCCCGGACATCACTCTGCAACCCCGTCGCCCAGACATCACTCTGCGACCACGGTCGCCCGGACGTCACTCCGCGACCCCGTCGCCTGGACATCACTCCACGACCTCGTCTCCCCGACCTCACGCCGTGACCCCGGTCGCCCGGACCTCACTCCGCGACCCCGTCGCCCGGACGTTATCTCCGTGACCCCCGTCGTCTGGACGTCACCCGTGCCCACGCGCCAACTCCGCTACGCTCGTCGTCCGTTGCCCGGACGTCGTCTCCGCGACCCACGTCGCCGGCGTCTGGGCACCGCGCCCGTGCGCCGCTGATACAGCTGTGGTCTCGGCACCTTACTCACTTCATCGCGCCCATGCGCCACAATCATGTTACATGCCCCCCGGGCACCACACTCATTCACCACACCATGCGCACCTTGCCTTGGTCGTGGAACATGCTTCGACCCACTCTCCGGAGTGTACATCATCCTGCGGGGATAGACGACTCCTCCGGGACACTATCTCCGCCAGGGAGCTCTAAGTGGTCTGGCATGAAGACTCCCCTTCCGCCAGGTAGACGGCTCCTCCGGAATGCTACATTGGCCCGTCAGGTAGACAACTCCTTCGGGATGCTACCTTGACGCGCTCCGAGTGCTCCAGCACAAGGACTCACCCGCGGGGATAGGCGACTCCTCCGAGACACTATCTCCGCCAGGGAGCTCTAAGTGCTCCAGCATGAAGACTCCCCTTCTGCCAGGTAGACGGCTCCTCCGGGATGCTACCTCGGCCCGTCAGGTAGACGGCTCCTCCGGGATGCTACCTCGGCCCGTTGGTAGACGGCTCCTCCGAGATGCTACCTTGACGCGCTCCGAATGCTCCGGCATAAGGACTCACCCGCGGGGATAGGCAACTCCTCCGGGACACTATCTCTGTCAAGGAGCTTTTCAACTCCCCTTTTGCTAGGTAGACGGCTCTTCTTAGATGCTACCTCGGCCCGTCGGGTAGACGGCTCCTCCGGGATGCTACCTTGACGCGCTCCGAGTGCTCTGGCACAAGGACTCACCCGCGGGGATAGGCGACTCCTCCGAGACACTATCTCCGTCAGGGAGCTTTTCAACTCCCCTTCCGCCAGGTAGACGGCTCCTCCGGGATGCTACCTTGACGCGCTCCGAGTGCTCCGGCACAAGGACTCACCAGCGGGGATAGGCGACTCATCCGTGACACTATCTCTGCCAGGGAGCTCTAAGTGCTCCAGCACGAACACTCCCCTTTCGCCAGGTAGACGGCTCCTCCATGATGCTACCTCGGCCTGCAGAATAGGCGACTCATCCGGGACACTATCTCCGCCTGGGTGCCTGCGTGACTGGCCTACGTGCTCCGGTACTGGGGGCTTGCGTTGGCACCCCTAGGGACTATGACCCCCGGGTCACTCCGAGACGGGAGCAGGTCTTTGGAGGGCATCGCGCCTAGTTCGCCTGGCAGTTGGGCGTCGGGTCTTCCCCACCGCTGCCAGGCCTGTGGGACTCTGCAAGGGCTTGGATTGGTGGCTAGATCAAGGGGGTTCTCTGGCCACACCGACGCTGTGGGAGCCAGTCTTTCCAAACAGACAGAGCGACGTTATGCGGGGCAGGTCGGGTGAATATGCGATTCGACAGTCTGTGGAGCACTGGCACCCGTGGACCCCTCGATGACGTGTCACTCCCAGGGAGCGCCACGTGTCTCTTGATGACATCATCATCCCAACCTCTATAAATAGAGGTCTTGAGAATTCATTTGGGACGGAACATAGACGGTTGGACATTTTTAGAACATTTTCACTTTCTCACTCTAGAATCCTAGAGAGAAAAACATACAGGACCTTGACTCTGGACCTAAGCATCGGACTGTGACTGTCGTCGTGTATTCACCTTGCGCCATCGCCCTCGCAGCACTGCCACCCTCAAGCTCTGTCTGGGAAGCCCTTGGTCTCTACCCTTGCTCCACCCTTGCTGTGTCCAACATCAGTACATTTGGCATCTGACTCGAACTGCATTCCTTGTGGCACCTCCACGTTGACTGCGAACCCACTTTCCTTTGCATCAAAAGTCTAAAGAGAAAAAGTTATAACAATAAACAAAAACTGCATAAGAAACCCAAAGAACAATTACTCATACCATGGTGTGATATTCAATCTTTTTGCTTGATCAAAATGTTTAGTAGATTGTAAGATGGTATGCTACAGGAATATACAGGGACAGTATTTCATTTTCGATTATTTGCTTCGAGGATTTGTTACCATAACGTATTAGGTATGATTGCCAGAGTTTTTTTTTCCCTTTTTTTATTCAGTTCACAATTTTTTCCAAAAAAAATTAATTAGTTATGAATGTCATCTTTTTCTCTGGATTTTTTGTTTTTTTTATGATAAACTATATAAGCATAACCCTTCCTTCACTCCAAATAAGTAGCAAATTCTATTACTGATACCATGTCAAGTATTAGACAATGCGGAGATATTCCTATTTTTTGGTTGCTAGGGAGAAATGTCATTTATATACAATGACAAGCCATTTGTAATCATAATAAGCGACTTGAAAATACTGGATGGTCCGGAACCAATGGTCCTGACCATCTAGAACCATTGGAGATATATATTATAAAATACCCTCAATCCTCCCTTACGCCCTCCTTCTATCACATCACCGCCTTTCATCCAACGGTCCTAAATGGTTGAGACCAATGGTATAGAACCATGCAATATTTACTCTTGATTGACAAACATAATACAGTATATAACTAGAAAAATAACAAATAGAATAGCTAAGATGTGTTATAACTTTGTAAGAAATTGAACCAAATAACGGCAGACATTATCCTATTGTTAGCATGATATTGCTTCTGATTAGTATCCAACACTCGTAACCTAGATGGAAGAAAATGCACATCATAGAGTATTCTTTTCTAACTGTTAGACTTAAATTTGAAACCACTGCTCACTATGTCATATATCTGTTTTTCTAACCAGTAAACAGTAATTTTATTTCTTCTTAACCAAAAGAAACAAGCACCTATGCTTAACCTGTATTTTTATGAGTTTTCTTGAATGAATGATACTCCCTCCGTCCCAAAATATTTCATCGTGTTTGACTTGCACGCTTATTTAGGATATGAGTCATCTTTTATGAGTTTCCCATTTTACCCAAAGAGAGAGCGGGAGGAGGAAGAAAGTGGGCCAAGAGAGAAAAAGTGGGTTGGAGGACTAAATGTGGATAGAGAAAATAGAACAAAATAAGTATAAAAAGGGTAAACATGGAAAAACACCTACAGAGTCTTTCTTAATTTGGAAAATTATCAATTTTGTTGGGACAGCCCAAAAATATGATCAATATTTTTGGGATTTGGGACAGAGGGAGTATTATTGCGACATGCATTTTTTTGTTATTCTTTTATTTGTCTTTTATAATATTTTAACTGCTCGAACAAAGCTCGGGTACCTATGCTAGTTCAAGTGATTCTCAAATCATGAAAGGGTTGTATCGTTGGCATTAGAGGGCATATTTAAGAGCATTCTAGTGATAATTGTGATCTCTATTGTGGTTCAAAGTTCCTTGCCTTCCACCTTGTATTACCAGTCTTCAAAACCCTTTGCTTTGTAAGTCACCTAGTTTTCATTAGGTTGTATACAAAGCTACTTGCATCCAATCTCCGTACTTCAACAACACATCACTGTAGCCTAAGACGTAGGCTCAATAACTAATTTAAAATTGTAAGACATCTTTAATTCAGTTATTGCTTCAGCCTGCCAAGCAAGCTCAGGCAATAGCTTGTGAGATAATTAAAGGGGTAAAGTGGCAAATAATAATAGGATAGGCAAACAACATGTGGAGACATTCACCAAATATTCTTTTGTACAAGCTATCCCCCGTTGTATGATGTCAAACTAAAAACAACAATGTAACATAGCACATCCCTCTGTAATTGTTCACTGCCATATAAGCGATTTTGCACCCAGCACATAAGATAATGTTTGGAATGTCTCGGTAAATCGCAATCATCATTTTTTACGCGTGGAAGTAATAAATCTTGACAAATATATGCATGTACATAAGAACTACACCCTTTTGTTCTCTTTTGGCTAGGATCAATATCTATCTCAAAGCTGCATTTGTGTGAGTGTGTGAGAGTCTCTGTGTGCGTGTGGGAGTGGGTGGGTGGGTGTGTGTGTGGTGGGGGGGGGGGGGGGGAGAGAGAGAGATAGGAAAGTTCTCTCGCAAAACCAAGATGGGGAATACTTGTGATACTTCTGACCCAGAAATTTAAAGAAAATACATGAATCAATTACTGAAATCAAACAAAGTTATCAAGATTAGTTCACGTCATTTGAACTAGTTTGAAATATCATAACTCGTAGTAAGAATAAAATCATGCTTTGATCATTCACTGTTGACTATTTTTAACTACGAGCAACATTTGACTAGTAACTTTCAATGTTCTCAAAGCAAAACTCAATATAACCAATTGAACTATATTGGATGTAAAACTTTTACTCACAATAAAGTGAACTCATATTAAGTGTATCTGATCGAAGTATATTTCATTTTCAGACATGGACCAAACAGGACAGGCCAGAACAACCACAATATAGCCAAGCTAGCTGACTATTGACCAATCCACAACACTGTTAAGTGTTGATCTTTTAGTGTAACTACTAACAAAAAAATTATTCCACAAAACAAAGACCTCATATCCTAGCTAACCTGGGCAAATGCTGGAGTGTAATTGCGGGAAAATTTCAACTTCTTCAAAAGAGGTACCACATCATTATCCTGCGGATAGGTAACTTGAGGGGCCTTCACCCTGTTTAATGGTATAAATGTAACCCGTCCACCTTTGAGTCTATTTAGGTTTCTGATTATCCGTGTTGATATTTCATCATTCTCAACCACCACATGAAATAAGCTGTGCAAATCGGAGAAATTAAATTACATAAGATAAATTAAAGTATGAAAAGAATAAAGTTAAAAAATAAAAAGCTAACGAATTACGAAGTTAGTCAGCTGATCATACAACAACGATGTTGACCTTGAAAAGCTGAAGCTCCTGAAAGACACTGTGGTTTGCGCTTACCTGTTTCCAGCAGTGACTTCAACGGCAGTGAAAAACTTTTCATCACAATCAAGCAACTCAAAAACTGGACCAAATACTCCAGATATTTGATCTTCTCTGCATATCCTCCTAACAGAATTAAGTCCTCTCCTAATATCCTGGAAGATATTATTGATATGAAATCTGGAGAGATACGAGTAGAACTACAGGCTTCTAAAAACCAAGTTTTTACAATCATATATGTTTCACAAGAAACCCCTACCGACTATTTTACATTATTGACAAACTTGAGAAGTATCTGTGAACAAAAGTCAGTATCATACTTAGACAAAGAATTGGATCAAATAAGTGTAAACTGAATCAAATAAGTGCGAAGGCATACTTAGCTACTAATTATTGTTCTTCCTTGTATAGTCATGCAGAGGGAATATAAATAATGAGGTTTGATATTTGTTTTAAAGACTAATCTCTCATGTTTCTGCCCTTCAAATGCTATTTCTCACATAAAAACAGCTCTTCTCCTTAAAGAGAACCTCTCAACTTCTGGAGAGATGTTAAGACAAGGTCTCCTTCCTTGCACTTTAGGTATCATGCCGCAAGGGGGCACCTTGTCAACTCCCCAAACCTTGCAGGGGGCACCTTGATAACTGGAAGAAACATGCTAAGGCAAGGCCTCCTTCCATGAACTTTAGGCATCATGCTGCAAGAGGGCACCTTGTCAACTCCCCAAAGCTACCTTGGTAACTTCATTTCTTGGGGAGGACATGTGCACAATTTTCAGCTATATAGTGTCTTCTTTTTCCCTTTCTCAACTCCAACACATGTTAGATCTGATCAAATAGATTATGTTGAGCTTCCAGTGCTCGATTGATTTACTTTGTAAGTGATTGACACTAGCAAGTGTCTTATTCTAGCATGTCGTGATCGAATTTAACAGTATTCATCTCAAGCTTCATGTGACCCTCATCTCCAATTGCATGCAACCACTTCAACAATTTGAGTTTTTCATGAGGCTCTTTTTGTACGTTCTGCTGGCAAATGCTTATATTTTAACTGTTATAAGTCTGAGGGGACTGATAAGCAAATGTAAAACGTCTGGCAAGGCTCGTAAAGAAGGCTAAAACATTAGTCTCGCATATCTACTACCTACAAATTCTCTCCAACAATTGAATCACAACATGCGAAATGTCCAGAAATTAATCATTGCATGCTCATAGAAGTATCAATCTTCCCCAGTGATCTGTTTCCTATCAATTCATAACTTTGTCATAGAGAAAGGATTCGCAGAAAGCGATTTCATTGGTTGATTCGGTACCAATAAAAGCAATGTCAGTAGATAAAACATAATGTCCATAAGGAGAATAATAAAAACCACCTAAGCCACCAAGGCACTGAAATTGTAACACGGCCATTAAGTACGCTGCAAAGAAAACACGTCGAATAACCGACACATAGACCCCCAAAAAAATGAAGTAAACTTTTCCTCCAAATTCTGCAAGGGCCATGAAATAAATTACACCTCTTTAGCAAATCAATTTTCGTAGAAAGTTTTCTGTTCCGCATGACAAGAACGCCATGGCACCACCAGCTTTCAATAACACCCAATCAATCATTTCCTCCCACAACTTTCCTAATGCATGTGTAGATACCCCAGCATGTACATCAATGCATCCATTTTAGTCTCTCGAAAGCAAACTAAATGAAGTTTGCTTCAGTAGTTACTTGCCAGAATTCCTTAACCCAATTAGCAAAACCAAAACCTTTATATATATATATATGAGGCCCTCATTGCCCACTATACGAGCCACTCCTAATTAGTGCAATGACCCTGACATACAATTCCAATCCCCTTGCATCAACTCATTGCACAGACAAAAGTGAACTTGACAGAGGAAACCTCTATCAAACTACCTATCCTGTTCATAACCATCCTCAATGCTGCTCTAAATCCCTTGTCATCTTCACCCGCCACCACAGCATGATGCATCTCAGCCTCAAACAATGACCCAATCCTGGAAAAGGTAACGAGACCTTATTGAGAGCTGAGATTGAAACCAAAAATTTCTCAATCAATAGGAAGTCCACTTATTCACTTCACTCCAGAACTTGACACCTTAAAGTTCAGCTTAGGGGCTAACAACCCTTCTAAATCTTTCTGTGCCATATAAGATTACCACCCACAGAGCTCTTAAGCCCAGCTGTTGAGGCTTTCAAGCCCAAACCTTCAAGACCCCAATCACATGAAACCTCCTGAATGGGATCCATCACTTTGCCCCTTCAGATGGCCCAGAAAACCAAATAGTCCCCCGACTGATTTATGTTGAAAACCACAAAGGCCCTTTGACTTGAGTGACTTCACAGCTGAGCTGAACCTCCTCCTAGGCCGCAAAGTCACGAGACTGCCTTCGAACTTCCCGAACAGCTTTGCCACAGAGATGATATTCAACCAATGCATGAATCATCTCTAGGTCTACAAGTCCCCACAATAACAGGTCCCCTGTGCCATTATTTGTCTCAAATGTTCCTCTTGCCGAAAAGGCTTCATATAAACAAGCAATAACTCGTGCCATATCAATCCCTCACCTTCCCTCTCAGCACCGGCACCTGCCCCCACCATCTCAGAGGAAAAGGCTCTGTGAGACACCTCTAATCACTTCAGATAACTGCCACGTGAACCATAAAATCGCCTTCCCTTCTCCAACCTTTATTGATAGAGACAACCAATGTCATGCTTTACTCCCACAAACAATCATCAGTTTATAACATGGAGCACAGAGAACTTAGTGGAGTAGCCTCTCTCTATTCATCTCATTTTCTACAAACAGAAGATAATTATAACTTGCTAACAGAGTAGGATGGAACCAATCAACTCGCTAATAAGGCAGCACTGACTATTGATATAATGAGTCCAGCAAAGCCAAAGCATGATGGGATACACTGATTTGTTGGCAATGTAGCACTGACAATTGTTGAAATGAATATGTCAAAACTGAAATCATGGTCGTGTGAACCCTGTGAAGGTTACTTCAAGACAGCATTTGGTAGAGGAAAGAATTACTCACACCAGGAGTTGCATGATCTAAGCTTTTCTCTGCCTTCATAACTTCTGTTTTAAGATTTTCAATTTCAGCAGAGAGCTCACTTTCTTTACCCCACAAGGACCTGTACATTATTCACTTCATTATAAATGAAGACTGTAAATCTAAATCCTCGGTCTACAGTTTGAAAATAACCATACTTCCTCTCATCATGAAGCTTGTCCCTGTGTGCCTTGAACTGATTAAAACCTTCAAGATAGTGAGATATATAGGATTCTGATGCTGCTATATCGCTTTCTCGGCCCTTAATGTAGGCATCCTGCTCTTGCAGTTCATTTTGAAGCTGATCAATCTCACCCTTAAGTTTTTTCTCCTGAAAAGAAAAAAAATTTGAGGACAGACAACGTAGCATGTATATGAGGTTACACTACTAATAGAAAATGCAACTGTAGACCAAGATCTTAGGCGCAAAAGCAGTTATACCTAACAAAATGAAACAACTACAAAATACTTAATCTCAATCCTTACGAGAATTAGAAGTTACATCTGGAATAAACATGGCTCAAAGGATGAGTAAGCCATTAATCTGCTATCTGAATGAATGAACGGTGTGTATACACAAGAAGATGGACAGTTGAAATTGCAGCCATTCGAATTCCAACTTGCCTATTTTGCCTGTTTTCACAAATTAATAGACCAACTTTCCTCTTAAATGTAATTCCAGTGATTGCTGGGAGTTCTAAGTCCACCCTCTACTATAGCATTAGTGACAAACAGTAACATCAGATATGAACTAATTGAAACAACTTAAGCCTAGAAAATGCAATTTCAGCCAAGATTATGACAGCTGAAAGAAAAAATTCCACTGAAGTAAAAGGCTATTCCAATGAGCAGAGCTGTTGATGTCATAGTTGGTTGCACGGAACGGGAGCGGGCAGGTAACTAGAACAATCTGATTTGGTAGTGGCTTGAATACCCAAATATTAATTTACTTTATGCTAGTAATATATAATAATTGGAAAAAATATATGTACAAATATGCATAATTACAAAAAGGATACGTGCTTTCTTGTTTATTCATTTCATTAATTACTGGAAAGGTCTTTATTTATTTTTCTAGTCTACAGAGAGATTCAATCTTATGTGTTCTTGACTGATAGACCAGGTGCCTTCTCTATTGACCAATGGCAAAAGAGCCTGAACCATTTATCCTTATACCACATTTGGCCCACTCCCACATGCTCTACCTCTCAGCAAATTGACAAGCGTCATTCCCTTGTAAATATTAGAACCAAAATTAAAAAGCGAATTTCTCTTGCCCGAAGGCCTGGTCTGTTTCATCTTCCTCGCTCTCTTTGAAACCCTAGCCTCCATTAATGCTCTAAAAAATCTCCACAAGCTACGGATAAGTTAATGGCAGAAACAGAAAAAAAACTGCGGCTACTTGAGTTTGTGATCCCAACCTACCTGGGATCACACTCCCAACAAGCTCCCAAGTTGGGAGGGCAAATTCGCGAATCTCAGGAAGATTCCTGGCCTTCTTAAAAGAATCCTGCAACTAAGATCTCACATACTTCTTCACCTGATTAATAATTTGCATTTGCTACTCACGAAAACACTAATTTTTCTCTTCTAGCGTCTCCTCCCACTATCTTCACCCAAACCCATCTATCATGTCCCCCTCCTTCCTCTGGCTTCGCCCCACTCACGCATAGTTCACCACCTTTCGGGTCCCGACAGGCATGCACACACTCAAACTCTTGTCAGAAGATCAAGGTTGGTCGTGGTGCACCCCGCAAGGTGGATCCCACCCATCAGCTTCCTTTTGCCTTGGCTCCAAATCAAATCCATTTTCGTACAGAGCTACTCTTCCTGTCATTCATGTATTTCCTCATAGTTGATCCACTTCACAAGGTGGAAATCCCATAAGCTTATCCAGCCACAAAGACACCTTATGAATATACATAAGAGAGAATGTAGATCCTAAAGAAAGATCAGTGTAGACAGTAACCTGCATTAAATTTGAAGAGAGAACTCGTTCATACTCCTCGATTTCCTTTCGAAGCCATTTATCACGCTCAGCTTTACAAGAAAACTGGGTAGCACGACCTTGTTTTTGGTAAAGAATGCTAAGCTGCTTTTCACGTTCCATTATACTGTAATACCACAAAATAAATCCCATCAGGAAACTGCACCAAAGGAGAAGCACTACACGTATGCCAAAATAACTAGACACTCTTCAATCTTCACAAACAAGTAATGCACATTGGTATATGTATTCGCATAGAGTGAGTGCTTGTGTGTGGAGAGAAGAGAGGAAGTTCATGCGAAAAGATAATAATGTGTCCCTTTCTCAATACTGGAAGTCTAATCAGGAGGGAAAGAGTTCTGATAAACCAGTAAAAACATCTTGAAAAACATAAGCTAAACATAAAAGAAAAAACATAACAGAGATGTCAAAAGACATACCTTCTTGTAATAAGCTCCTCCTCTTTGACTTGCTCGTCGTACAAGGGCCTTATTCTACTAAGCTCTTCTAAAGATATCTGAATTTCTTTCTCAAGAAGCTCAAGCTGTTTCGTTGCTTCATCCTATAGAGTTACCATCGAAAATCAACATGTGGAATAGTCTACGCATACATATTTAAGCAAAAACTCTGTTGGAAGAATACCTTGGCTTTAATATTCCCAAAGATCTTCTCTTGGAGGTCTTTGTCGTCAAGCTCAAGCTGTGCATGCTTTTTAATGGCTTCTGTTCGCTGCTTCTCTATTGTCTCTTTCTCTCTGTTTAAACTTTGAACTTCTTTGGTCAGATCTTTAGATGACTTGTCTAACTCCTTCAGTTTTTCATGAGCATCCAAGACATTGTTATACATCTTAGTTGATGTTTCAGAAACCTTGTTTCGAGCCTCTTCTACCTGCATTGAATAAGCGATACTTACATATTTGCATTGTGTAATATCAGTAACATGAGAACCAACAGATAGGTAGATATCATTAACAGCCGATATATAATCTGACATGAATGTAAAGCCGACTTAAGCTGACAGTTAATGTTCGAACAGCTGGTGCTGGGGTTGGCTCCCATTAAGGGGGCGTGAATATACGAACTTCGATGAATTCAGGGTCACAAATCAGTCGGGTCAAACTCAAAACTTACAAGAACTACAAATCTTTCAAGCTCACCAATTGACCACTCGTCCCATTCTGTGCCCTTAATTGGTGATTTTCATGCTTTAAATACAGAAACAGGACAGTTTTATAAAGTACAAGACAAAGACAAGAGTTGAAGTGTTGATAATTCTATAACTACGCATCCTTCTCTACCGATAAATACAATTATAAAAACTTTAACATTCCGATGGGGGAACCCCGTGTACAAACTAAAAAGCTACCTATTGAAGCAGCAAGAAGCCGTCTTGCACACGACATACAACAACCCAATCGCGCAACCCTGAGTATTGTGAAGAAAAAGCTCCACACTTGTCACCATAATAAGCATTTGTCACCAATTTGCTAATCGCTACCTCTTGCACCTCTGCTTTAGATCTACTGATCTAGCACCACCGACAACACTTCAGCACGGCAACAAGCAAGCAACCACCCCCCTAGCACAAAAAAACAGCCGTCCACACCAAAAACGCCACCTTAGGAGGGGCAGGCCCACACCATATACCTCTCTGCAGGAAACACGCCCCTTAAAAATAGGCAAGTAAAGAAGCAAGAGTTCTGGTTTTTTATATTTATCCACCAATTCGTGTCCTCCTAATAAACAAGTGTGAGGTGCCACATTCCATCGTGCACGGCTTTCAGCTCCTAGTCATGAAAGTCCCTCCTGGGAGCTTCTCTGTTCAATTGCAATCTGTACAACTCCAAGAGTGAGCCCTCCTCTCCTCCCTGCACCAACTCTCTAACCAGAATCTGACTATCTCCAGATCATCTTCACGTTCCTTACCATGCTCCTCATCACTGCCTGGCGCATACATTATATCTTGATGTATAAAGCTTTTAGGAAGCCTAAATGTGGTCAGCACTGTTCGTTCTGAATAGCAGCCGAACACCTTTGCGATGTGGGAAATATTATGTATTTCCACCTATACAAAGCACGATTTCCTCGATAAAATAATGTTTTCCTCNTGAAAACCAAACATAAATTGAAAACAAGAAGGACACAAGACATAATAACATTTTGGGTTAACCACACTCAACCTACATGAGGTTTAAAGTTATTACATTAAACCACAAGAGGTCTGAGAATTACACTCAACCCACTATCGTAGCTCCGAAACAGTGAATAACAAACCGTTACAAAATGACACACCCATGAAACTTTCAGATGATTACTGCGCAGTAAAAAGATGAGTCAAAATAAATTATAGTAAATTTTCCTACAAAAACTAACTCGCTTCCCATTTTTCGTTTGTCAAGAGCCAAAACACCCAACTCTCTTTGTTTTCAAGAGCCAATGACACCCCGTAGAACGAAATATCTCTAGTTCTCTATCTATCCCAGAACTGTATTTTGACAAGATCTACGAGCACTATTCAACACCCATACGAACCACTTGTCGGTTGTCATTATTCATCAATTTCCTTCGTATATGAGTTGCAAAAATACAGTTATAAAGAACAATTTGGAAATGATGATCCACTCTAAAAGTGAACAAGCCCACTCCCAACTGACACTACTCATGTAAGACATGATGGATGGAGTTTGCTGGTTAAGAAATTGTGATAGCAGAACATGGTGAAGTTAAAACAATAGGTATCTTATATGATGTAGAGAAGAAGGAATTCTTGGATTGAAGCATGGAGAGCGGTGATAGGGAAATCACTCAAATGGGGCGAAGACCTGATAATGCAGCTTGCTTCGTTTTATTTGCAATACTTTGTTTTTGGTTTTATTTTGCCCTAGATGACATTTTTCGTAAAGTATGATTAAATTCTCTGACACTCGAACAAATTGGGCCGAGTGTAAGATAAACCAAAGCCCATGTAGTTTAGTGTCATTTCTCAAACCTCATGTAGTTTGGTGCAATAACTTAGAACTCCATGTAGGTTGTGTAATTAACCCTAATAGTTCTAACAAGATACCTATCATGAAACTTATTTATGAACTCGTCAGACCTTATCTACCATGCAGGTATTAGAAAGGCGCAATCAAAAACCCTGAGTTATTATAAAATATAGGAGAAAAAAACAAAAAATAATAAGTTGATGATACTAAGGTAGCGTTTGAAATCACTTCCAGTTTTGGTTTTCTGTTTCCAAAAAAATAAAAATTAATTTAGTTTTTTTTTTTTTACAAAAACAAATTGTGTTTGATTACCCAGTTTTTATTTTGTGTTATTTTTTTTGGGTTTTTGATTACCCATTTTTTATTTTGAGTTTTTTTCTTTGGTGGTGGTTTGCGGTGGCGGTGGCTGTCGGCTGTCGGCTGGCCGACAATGGTCGTCGGTGGTGGCCTCCGCCCGGCCGGCGGTCGCCGGCGGCGGTGGTGGTGGGAGGTGGTGGTCTCAAAATAAAAAACAAAACTAAAAACCCAAAACTCCAAATTTTGAGTTTTCAAAAACAGCCCTGTTTTAAAAACTGACGGAAAAAAAAAACTGTGCCAAACGCGTTTATTTTCTCCACTTTACAAAACTGGAGAAAAACTGAAAAAATAAACGTTACCAACAGAGCCTAAGGCTTTGCCCACCTTTCTTTTGATGGGGGAGGCTCTAGACACACCCTTTTTGCAACTTAAATACCCTAACACAAATTATTTATTGCTAAAGCTGAAACTCTGTCGCCATATCTACTTTGGCAAATAACTAATCTTGGATAAGGTTAAGGTACCGAGTCTTCTTTATTGATCAGATTTGGTTGACTGGCACCTTCCTTAGCTCCACTCTTTAGCCCAAAGTGTCACTATTCCTTGTTTATAGAAGCACATAATAGCTCCACTCAATAGCAGTGAAATCGACGATCTGCTATCAGCTTATGTGTACGTGTCCCCACCCTTTTCTCTTCGTACTAAACACTGTCTTCATTTGTAGCAAAACATTCAATAGCAGTGAAATCTTCGATCTCCCATCAGCTTATGTGTACGTATCCCCACCCTTTTCTCTTCGTACTAAACACTGTCTTCATTTGTACCAAAACATGAGTCATTTCCTTTTATGCTTCTAAATATGATCCTTTTTAAGCTCAATAAAAATAAGAAAATTACGTTAAGGACTAAATTACTATTTGGACCATCATTACTATCATCGGACCATATTATTCAATTACTCAATAAATCTATCTCAGGAATGTACAGAATTGAAGGATGGGCTATTTACAGCAACCGGTTACTAAAGCTGGAACTCTGTAACTACATTTGGCCGCACCCAATTAAAATTGTCTCAAATTGCCTTGTCTTTTGGGAAACGCCTCAAATTTAGGGGCCAAACAAAAAGTATCAATATTTCCCGTCTTGACTATGAATCCTGACTCCACCTCTGATGGAAGTGAGATTCAAAGAATAGAGACTCCTACCAAAAGTCAGTTAGTTCCAAAGTGTTATATCTCAGCACCAATGACTTTCCATCTTAACCTTCACTTCAGCTATTAAAAGGCGCGGAATTAATTGTAAGAGAGTCATTGTCTGAGAACTTGAAAGAAGGACAATGTACTCTAATTGTTATATTTAGGCCGTCTTTGTTCTACAAATACAGCATTAATTGATTAAATCTATTAGTGGGCTGAAATATACTCGAGCTTCAGAGATTAAAGCTGAGGCTATGGCCTGCTGACCTCTGAAGCACGGACACCTCTCCTAGGTGGAGGTTTGGTGTCCCAAACGGACGGACACCCCGACACCCTCCGGACACCGCCCGACACGTGTCGGACACCGCCGATCGGTGTCGGGATTTTTATTTTTTATTTTTTATTTTCCGACACCGTGTCGGACACTTCACCGAGGAGTGTCGGACACGGCGTGGAGCAGTGTCGGACCATTTGCTTCTCTTACCTCACGGCCGATTCCTTCTCTCTCACCTCACAGGTGCCCTTCTGAGCCATTACCGACTCGGAGCTGTCGCCGGAGCTCAGTCGCCAACAGATCCAGTTGCCGGAGCTCAGTCACCAACAGATCCAGTCGCCGGAGAAGCCGAGAGCGACAGATCCAGTCGCCGTCGCCGTCGCCAGATACTGAAGCAGCTGTCGCCGTCGCCAGATACTGAAGCAGCTGTCGCCGTCGCCAGATACTGAAGCAGCTGTCGCAGTCGCCGTCGCAGTCGCAGTCGCAGTCGCAGTCGCAGTCGCCATCGCAGTCGCCGTCGCAGTCGCCGTCGCAGTCGCCGTCGCGGTTGCCGTCGCAGTCGCAGTCGCAGTCGCAGTCGCCGTCGCAGTCGCAGTCGCCGTCGCAGTCGCCATCGCCGGAGCTCACTTGATCGTCGCCGGAGGTCCTCCGACACAGATCCTCCTTCCTCATCCCTTCTCCTTTTTCTTCTATTCACGTCGTTTCTTTTCTCTGTGAAATGTGAACCCGTGAAGAAAGAAAGACCCTTTCTTTCTTTCTTTCTTTTTATTCCGTCAATAGCCATTTGACTCATTTCTTTCTTTCTTTCTTTTTATTTTTTCTCCCTCTGTTTCTTGCATTAGTACTACTATTAAGCGAAGAAAGTCTCTCTTTCTTTTTTTTTTTTTCTTTTTTCTTATTTTGTTATTTTATCCAGAACATTTCAGAAATATTTTTTTGACTTAGTTATTATTTTAGATTGTGAAATATATTTGATATATATATATATATATAAAATAAAAATATATTAAAAAATAGCGGTGTCCTGCGGTGTCCAAAATCTGATTTTTTGAAAATTGCGGTGTCCGGTGTCCCCGTCGGTGTCGGACACCGACACCGTGTCCGTGTCCGTGCTACCTAGCTGCTGACAATCAAGAAGCGTTTTGTCACCCAAATGTTAGCGGAAAAGAATATCAGATTACTTATCTCTTTATTAAAGTTTGTGCGTAGTTAGGTACTATTTGAAATTGTCAGTACTGATGGGAAAGTACTACCCGGCAGTAGTCTATAACTTCATTAGTGTTCATGCATTGCAACTCCTAAAACGGACTCTTATGCATGAAGCAATTGAAATCAAATGTCAGCAAATCACGGCCACATGATTCTTCTTGCGAACATATGCGAAATTAGGATTAATCACAGCGCAACTCACTGTGGCTCGTGTCAAATATTAAATGTGTTGAGTAGGTATAGACGTATATATTATGTTTGTGAGCGTGTGCACGCTGTATATAAGAAAATAGAGCATAAAGGAGTTACTATGTCTCCTCCAAANTTTTCTTTTCTCTCATTACTTACATTTCCCCACCTCAACCGTGTCCCTGATCAGCCACAGCATAATCATACGGGACACGGCCGACCCCACAAGCAATTCTTAAAGATGTCATTGTTTTGTCATTTCATCGAGTCAAAAGCATAATCATGGTGCAAGTCCAATTCACAAGCGATAATCCAGAGTCTTTCAGCAAATAAATCGAATAACACAGCAAAAACCAGTGCACAATGGAAAATGCCATTGTTATTTTGAACTTTAAATTTAACAGACCTCTGCAAGTTTCTGGCGTGCATCATGAAGTTCCTTTTCATATATGCTGTATTCTAGAGATTTCCTCTGCTTGTCAAGCTGCTGATATTTTTTAAGTTCCGCTTTATCTTCCTCCAGATATCTTAATCTATCATCAAAATATTGAACAACTTGAATTATCTGATTTCTTTTATTACCTGCTTAGCCGAAACATCTGTTAGTAAATAAAAAGTATGCAAAGGGCAGCTAACTCAATAGTGACTTGCCAGTTTCCTGCATGATTTTCAAACTTTCACGACGTCGTTCTTCATAAACTCGGGTGCCACCAATTTCCTTCAGTAGATCCAGTCGCTCTGAATCTTTCATCAATGTTAACGACGATATCTAGGAAAAATTCCACAAGAATGAGTCACAGTTGAGCACAGTAGATGCATAAACCAGACAAGCAAGAGCAACCATACCTTTCCTTGCTGCACCACATAGTAAGGATTGGAGCGAGAGAACCCAGCACTTTCCAGCAAATTCATAACTTCTGTTTTCCTGCAAATACAGAGTTACCTTCTCTGATTAACTACTGATAACCAAGAGTGGCAATGAGGAAAGAGAAGTGTCAAGGCAAACAACAACTTGTAAAAGTACTCACGTGATATGCTTCCCATCCAAGAAATACTCATCTTTTTTAAGACCAACTGTTCTCCGCAAGCGCACTTCCTCCTTATCAACCTATCAAATATACAGGGATATCAAAACAACTAAACAAGAAGGAACTGTCCAACAATAGGAGTGCTTGCTACATGTCGGTGCTTGCAAGAAAGAATTTAGGTGAGGGAAAGACTTGCAACGGAAAAAATTCAAAACATGTCCAATAGCTCAAATGATTAAATCTTGTAACAGAAACTTAGAATCCAACTTCTTATTTTGGAAACATGAATTCTATGCCACAACCGCCAGTTTAGTACTACCCACTGACTAAGTCATCCCCTAGGTTTTGAACCCATGACCTGTAGGTCAATGGAGTAACCTTTACTGCTGCGCCAACAAAAAACCAGTTACGAGAGTACTTCCCCACTGACTAACGCTTTGTACAGTTTGCATGAATGTGGAGTGTAAAATTCAAGATCACAGATTTAGTCAGGAAATGCTTTAGTAGTAGTTAATTAATGGAATAAAAACACATCTACCATGTTCAGCAAACCAATATGAAACTATGTGTACATTACCGTTGAATGTTGTCTACAACTGGGTTCATGATTGCCTTATGCTATTGTTTATCTATATCAATCTACATGATGTACTTGGAAGAAAGCATGGAAGAATCTGCACACGTCAGTACAGTGGAAATATATGCAAGACGTTAGAAGATATACTCAAAGAGGTTGACAAACATTACCGGGATTCGATTGTCAGAGTTATCAAACACAATCTCAACAAATGCAGATAACACTCTGTGACCTGTTCCTTCCTGAATAAGGTGAAATTCAAACATCAAGGGAGCAAAGAAGAATTACCAAGTATGATATCTATTAGAAGCTTAGTTGCACAAAGCGGGGGCGGGGGCGGGGGAACGTAAGCACCAAGAAAAATCTGAGGTTGGGAGCGGCTTAAATAAATAAATGTGTAAAGAGTATTATCATTTGTTTAGTATAGTTTACATAGCCAACAACAACAAACAAGGAGGCTTTAAGGACTTGAAGGAAGAGAGAAACAAGGAATTGAGTTGAAAAGGGCTTGATTTTCAGGTATTTTCTCACTTGTTCCATGCATCTCTATCCAGCTAACGGGATCGAGTTCGCATATTAGCTTGGGATGAGATCCTATAGAGCTCCTAACTTGGGATCGCAAAAGCGAGTTTCCGAGAGAGAAACGTCACCTTATTAGTAGTTTTCTGCAACTAAGATTAGAAGTTCCAAGTTCAAAAACTTACATGGAGGAAAGCATGCCTATCTTCACTGCGCAGGTTTTGGAAGAGGTCGCTAATCACAAAACGGATAGCTACAAACGCAAATTAAAAATAAAGACAAAAGAAGAATTGAAAAATAAGAGGTGTCAAAATAAAGAACAAATATATTAGGTAGAATAAATGATGATTGGATATAAACTCGATTACCGTGGAAAAAGTTTGACTTGCCAGATCCATTAGCACCAACTGCAGAGTAAACAACAGCAATTTATTACAAAAGAAACAACAGTAAATACATTAATAAACTCTTCACTAGTTGGAATCTTCTTCTTATGTTAATCTACTAAACTAAGATAGAAAACACCTGAAAATAAAATTCTCCCCTTTGAGATCCAAAAGTGTTGCTAAACACTGTCTTGTGCTTTTAGCGAATTCTTACGAACAACGTTGACAGTTTCCTAACAGTTCCTTTTTCTACTTCGATCATTTTTTTCAAATTACCAAACAGTTTTAAATCTGCTATACCCTCCTCAATTAATTTCAAAAATACATTTGCAACAAGTTTGTGAATATAAATCTGGTGTTCAAAGAAACAGAATTTTTTAAATGGTAATTAAACAAAAACGACTCAAAAAACAAAAAAAGGGAAAACGGTAACCAAATGGAGCGTTAGCAAATCATGAAAAGGAGGACCTTGTTCACCAGTCAGCAGGCCACATAAACTACGCTTTCTTCTTCTTTTTATTTTTGTGAAATCAAGCCAAGTTTCAGTTTTCTACCTCTTTCAGCAAGTGCTTTCCTTTGCATTATGCTATCTTACGTAGCAGATGCAACTCCATGGTTTTCTTTTCTTTTTTTTTTATTATTTATACTACAGCGAACGGAACTTTTCGCAATCTGGTTTCCTTCTGTGGAGAGCGCAAGCAGAAAATTTGTGGAGATTCAGCACCAAGAGCAATTGTATGGGAAGTAGACTAAATATATCAAATAATGCATAAGTACCTACAGGTTACTTGGATATAACTTTCATAAACGGGATCTCTACTTTGAAAAACTACAGTAAGTTACAAGGAAGAGGAATGGCTGCGCATGCACGTAATCTAAAATGTGGTGAACACGTACTTACACTTGCTGAGGTATTATTTGAGTTATTATGACTTGAATCAAGGAGTTTATTTACCTCTACAAGTTCCTATACTAAACTACCGTTCTTTTACTTTTCTTTTCGTAGTAGCAGAGCTAGAGCATCTTATATCAGAATGAAATGTTGTAAAACATAACTGATCCTTGAGATCTTCAAATCAATTGATTCTTGAGATCTTCAAATCAAAATGCAAGCCGCTGATATTTTAATATTATCTGCTAGTCCTGGCTCAACATCTAAAATCAAGATCATGACTCTGCATCAATCAGGAAGCCTTGTGGTCCAGATGAAATTGCTTGCGCTGTTAAACATTCGATAGTTTACTTATGTTTCTTAGGCACAGGAACCTCCTGTGTTACGATATTTTATCTGGTCCCATCCCAAACCTTCTATATTCCTGGCATGGCATCATTTCTATTCCGCACGACCACCACAACAACTTAATACCAACAGATTTGGGAGCAAATAGAATAAGCACAAAGAAAAGAAACATAATGTGGGGACTAATCAACAGCAAAAATTTTGGTAGGCTCTGGTCTTTGATTGGTTGTTCCTAATGAATCGCATGTTAATAGCACAGAAAAAAGTACACCAAACATTAGAGTGAACACTAATATCTACATAGAACATGACACAACTAAAAAACGCCTAAATGAAATTTTTTCATGCCTTTTCAACAGTTTATCTCGCCTACTATCGTTTATCTCGCTAGAAATCATGATAGCTAGTCTATTATCTGCCTTGCTCTAGTACGACAACCGTACACTTGAATGTGTACCCAAAATTCCATAAAACAACAGCTAAAAGAACAATGCATTAGGGCAAACAATAAGTGTATTCAAACAACCACAGCATACTGGCAATACTAATACACACAGTAAGAATATCGAAACACAGAGTGATCGTACGTACGTGTTAATTGAAGTAAAAAAGAGGAGGGAAGAAGACTATTACCGACGCAATTAACTTTTGCACTGAAAGGTTCAGTAGCAACTTGCTCTTTGTAGCTCTTAAATCCTTCAATAATGACCTAAAATTGGCCCAAAATCCAAGTAATAGGAGTGAAATCGAGGACTAGAAAGAGTAAAAACTAGTGAATTCACAGTTTAATTACCTGCTTTATGTGCATGTTGAAGTTCCAAGGGTATCCCTACCCTACTTGTGAGCACAAATTCCAACGGGGCGGTGGAGGGCCTGCTTTGTGTTACCGTCGAGGACGGTGGCAGTTGGTGGTGGTGTTTTGCTTCACGGTGGTGACTGGAGAGCACTTGCAGAGGCATACAACTTCACTTTCACGGTTAGTGAAGGTGTCAACTAGCGGAATGGATCGGAATTTGGGGGGAGTTTGAAAGAAAAAGGGGTAGGGGCAGTTTGGTAATGTATGTGCGTTACATTTTATGTTTTCTAGAAACTAGAAATGTATTAGTATTGCGAATTAAGAAGAAACTTACCTTATAAGCTTTACGCTTGGTTTGGTTTGGTTTGCTTGATTAGCAAATTCGTTGTATTCGTTTTTATATTTTTTAATTTATAAGAAATTTATTTTAAAAATTATATAATAACTCAAGTTTATTGCTTGGCTAGCAAGTTTTAATTTAACATCTATAATTCTATAATCTATATCTATACTACCTATAAAAGTATGAATGCTATAAATCATTTTTAGACGATTATGTCTTCCGTTAATTACATCAATTATATTTTTATCCTTTTTTATTACTCTTTTTAAATTTTGATAAAATTAAAAGAACATTGGGTAAGGAAAATGAAAAGTGTGATGAGAAAGAAAAACATAACAAAGAAATTTATTTATTATTCTCTTTTTAATTTGATTAAAATGAAATAAATATTAGATATTGAACTGGTTAATGAAAACTGTGATTTTTTTTCTTGCATTTTTTGGTTAGCAAATAATTAACCAATTGAAAAACTGAAAAACAAAAACAAGATAAAGAAACTAAAATACGTGAAAAATAAATTAAGAAACAAAAAAATTGTTAAAAAACAAAAACAGAAAAAAAAAATGAAAAAGGGTTAAATATGTATATAAAAAAAAGTTTAATATAGTGCCAATTTGAACTGAAAATATGTTCGGTTATTGTAGTTGAAGACCGGAGGTTTTACATTTCTTATTGGTGAAATGCAAAACATCTGGCCTTGAAAATTACTAATCTTAATCATAAATCAATTTAACAGATTACAAAAAAAAATACGTAGGTTCATTCTTTTGATTTATCCATTTGCTTTTATTTTCAGCAATATCATCAAGCATATATTCAATCCAGAAGCCTACAAAGAATATTTTCAAACATTAAACTGATTACAATTGCAAACATCAAATATACATTTCTTCTAAAATAAGTCACAAAAGAAATAAGAACATAATTGAATTACATTATTTTGATTCCAAAAAAGATAATAATACCATCTCAAAACATTACTCTCGACTATATTCACGTACAACGCACGTGCTTAATACTAGTACATATAAAAGTACGAATATTGTAAATCATTTTTAACCGATTATACACTCCGTTAATTACTTCAATAACAGTCTAGCATTTCGTAATTATTATTCTCTATTTAATGTGGTAGATGTCAAATGGACATTGGGTGATGAATGTGATCCAAATTTACACATTGGGAAATGAATGGTTTGGTGAGAAAGAGAATTGTTAAGCATGATAATATTGTTGAGCACATTCTCTAACAGCTTAAGCTTTTAGAGCATATGGTAACTTAACATGGTATCTGGTTTAGTAAGGTCTTGAGTTCGATTCTTCCTGCTTACATATATGGTCCCCCCTTTATGATTTGTCCTGCACTCAGTTATTTCTGACCTGATTTGTCTCTCTACGTGCAAACAAAAAATTGAAATGTAAGAACAAAAAACCAACAATCAAAAAAAAGTTAAAACATCAAAAATCAGTTAAGAAAAAACAAACAAAGTACTAAAAAGGAAGAAAAAAGAGACGAAAAATGCACCAAAGAAAAAAAAAACAGGAAGGCTAAATATGGCGCAAATTAGAACTAAAAATCGGTTCGGTTATTGCAATTGGAAGCTAGGTGCTCTGCATTTCACATTCATGGTTGTTTTTAGATGGTTGGTCATAATCTCTTCCAGATTTTCATCTATAGTTGGTGGGTTCATCCTCGGTCGACGTTGTTGGGGCTGAGACACAACTAAGGCAAAGATTTAGAGAACAAGGCCAAAGAAGAGTTAATTATTGCATTAGATAATGTCAAAGCGGCAGAATGTCATGGTAGACTACCTTGAAATTTAAGTATTTTATTTGCAGTTTCAAACACATTATAAAAGCAGTAAGATAAAATTTGTGAAAAATATTGCAGGTGAACCTCAATTGTCGCTATTATTCGTCAGCAACATCATAGGTTAACCAAAAAATTAAGGAAGCAAATTCAATCAGAAAATAGTAATACATAATGTTTTTAAACATGATCTAAACCTTATGAAACAGTACATAATACAAAAATGCTCATGTTTTCTAACTTCAAACACATGTTGAAAAAAGACAGCTCATGTCGTATCACCAGTTGAAAAAATGAGATATGCAGCAGTTGTACCCCTTGAAGAAATCCTCACAAATGCACCAAAGATATCTCAGGTGACATTGGAAACACAACCTTACTAATAATAGCCTTACACAGAAATTGTGAGAACAAAGAAGGACCATGGTACCAAGCATGCAGAAAATGCAGTAAGTAAGTTACAATCACAGCGAAAGGACCGACTTGTAAGGACGACATGTGTGAACCTCCAATCACTTACAAACCAAGGTAAACTAGGAAAATTAAGAAGAAATATTTATTTGAAGTACAAAAATAATGTCGATTCAATGATAATGATTAAAAAAAAGGTAGATGCTAAAGCTGGGTGTAATTGGAGACACGCAATAGGCATTAATACATTGTTCGATGCAGCCGAAACTCTAATCAGATATCCAGTTTCAAATTTGATACATCAAAGCAGGTGTAAGACTTTCATCACTGTATCCCTTTTAAAAGATTAAGCAAGGATGACATATAACACTAACAAGTTACCTATAGAATGGAAAGGATTTGAATAAATGGAGGGTAAAAAATTATGTTTCCTTATTAGGATGGACAAAAAAGCTAAAGATAACAAAATCCAAGTAAGGCTGGTAGCAGAAGAAGTTCAAGAATACTACCAAGCATAACAACATGAGGAAAACTATTGAATGATAGATCAAGATCTTGTGCACTCAAGCCATGTAGGAAAAAAAAAGGGATCAAATTTAATGAAGACTAAGAAGATATTATATAATAATATTAATTAAATTATATAAACGCAAAACTACATCTTCTCATTCTGCATTTTCCTCTTAAAATATGATGCGTGGTATGTATATTTGACATAAATAATGTTTTGAGCCCCTTTTGATTTGTTATTAATTTCAAGCCCCCTTCCTTTTCTTGGTGTTTAAAGCAAGCAAGGAACTGCCCTCCCTCTCTGCCGAAATCAACAAGAGAAGGTGTTCTTTCTGTGCAAAAAGCTTTATTTTGGTCTTAACAAAGAAAACATATGTTGAAACTACACTTTATGATAATAATGTTTACAAAAAAATTAAAAAATACAACAAATCGTACAAGACCACACCGAATTACAATACAATGGTGAAGATTACATATCTCGAGCGAAGTCCATTAACAAAGTTAACAGTTTACAACAACAGAGACATAAATTGCTTCTTTGATTTCTCCATTTTCTTTTCACTACCAACATCACACATTTTTTCGGTCCAGCATCCTACAAACAAGATTCTCAAACATTCAACAGATCTCAATAACTAATGATATGACTTAAAAGAATTACTCTCGGCCACATGCTCATGCAAAGCACGTGGCCATGTTACTTAATAAAGTTATGATTAGGTATCAAATCCAACTTTGCATATACTTTTTAAAACTAATTTCAAATATGTACCCTAAATTATCACTCAAATACAGCTCAAGTACTTGACATTTCAAAAATACCAAATCAACACTTCAAACTATTTTTTGGACTCAAACTAGTCCAATGGCTAACGAACATTAAAGAATCAAAAGGTAAGACTGTATTTATGAGAAAATAGCCCAAAACATATTTAAAGACGCTTGGCGTCTTCCCAAAGCATTCTCTCTTCACTTTCCAATATATATCTCTTTGCCTCACCCACTCTCTTTATTTATTGTATTCTGCTGCCCCTACCCAACCATCACCGTCACCACACTACCTGTACCACCATAACCATTCTTACCATCATAACAGTTGCCATTGACCACCACCACTCCCCAACGCCAGCGAGTGTCGGACCCACCACCATTACTCAATGTTGCGAGTGCCGGACCCACCACCACTACTCAATGCAGCGAGTCCCGACCCACCACCACTCCCCACAGCTGTCAAAGCCACTACTGCCCTTTTCCCATCTTCAACCATCAAACCCACCACTATTAATGTAATACCACAAACCCGAGGTTAGTTTTGTCATAAATCCTAACTGATTATTCATTGGATATCTAGTGACGATTTGGTGAGAATTATAATGATTTTAAGAGACAATTTTAAGAACCATAATTTATATATTGACAATAGTTGTTATAAGTGATATTATTTGGGGTTTTTAGTTACGATTAGCATGAGAAATATTTTTGGCAACCTTTAGCGACATTTTTAACCGAAAGTTGTAGATTAGTGAGGCTGGATGTAATAGGCAATTAATGAAAGTTAAAGGGGGTTAGTTAAAGTTTAAATTAAAATTGGGGTTATTAGATAATTAAAAAGATAATAATAAGATTTTTTTATTTGTCAACTCTTTAATTTTCGAAAGTCAATTAAAGATGAAGGAGGGGCTACTATGAGTATCTGTCGTGTGGTTGTTTATGGGTGTTGTGGTGCTTGAGAGATGCAAGATGGGTACTGTGAAATCGTTTTGTGTGAACCTGTGTGAGTACAAAACAAAGAGAAAATGGTGTGTGTATGTTGGGCAAGAAAGTGAGGCAGTAGCTTTGATGGGTGGTGTGTTTTGAGCACGGTTAAGAGTGTTGTGAGTGTATGAATGAATGTATAGATATAGTCTGTATATATGTTTGTTAATGGAGTGAATTGTAGGTTGATAGGGGTGAGAGTGAAGCTGCCTGAACAGTAACAGTAAGCTGCGGAGTGTGTTCGAGGTTGGACAGAAGGTGAAAGGAGGAAAAAGATGAAGTCGGGAAATAGGTTTGTGCAGTGAGTGGTACACTATGCTTGCACATTACTACCACGTGGCTGTTGGGTATCTCACGATTGTTGAAAAATGCCGAAACTTTATAGAAAGGTTCTTAGGGAAATATTAGAATTATTGTTAAAATTTCATATTTTTCTGATATCATTTGGTATTTTTAATATTTTCCTCAAATTCAGTTTTCCTAAAATTCATTTGGAGCCTTTAAAATTCCTAATAAATTCTGGAAAATTGCAGTAATGTTTCTATGATATAAATAAGTTTTGATTTCTGTTTCATAATTTTTATAGTTGATTTGGTACTAAATTTGTATCGCATTTGAGTTAGCTAAATGGATAATTTTAATATGGTTATGATGCTTTTTAAGTTTTGATTTCAATTTTTGTATTGTCCTTATATATTTTAAAGTTGTCTTTGTGATGCTTTTTTAATGTTATTTTTGGACTTTTTCTGGTATTTAAGAAAATTATTTTAATACAAAAATTAAGAAAATTCATATTGTAACTTGTTATGTTGTTTTTAAGCTATAAAAGTATTTTATAAGGATTTATTATGAATTTGGGGTGTCTTAATGCCTTATAGAGAGTGTCGGGTTATCGGTTAATAAGTTGGCTGTCTGCGGGATCCGTTTCGTTTTGATTAAGATTGAGAGTGTTGGAGTGAGTAATTAGCATCAGGATTTATGGTATTATAAGACTGAAATTTGTTCTAATAATTAAATTGTCAATTTAAGTTAGTTCGAGAATTTTGGAACAAGGTTGAATAACGGCTTATGGTTTGGATTGAGGTAAGCGATTTTCATCTGAACCAAACTCCTCATAATTGATTTCCTATGTTCTTATTGATGCTTATTTTTTATTACCCATCAGACTCTTATCGATCCAATTTTCATTAAGCCTTAAAACGTTCATTGAAACTCTTATCGATGTTCATTATTTATTACCCATCGAGCATTGAATAACATGTGTATTATCGAATTGTTGTCATTCTTATTGACACGAGATTCTGCATTGGTGTGTTTTGGCAGAGTTGGTGTGTATTGGAGGATTTGGTGTGTATCGGCGTGGGCTAGTACCTTGATAGATTAGCCGGTATATTGGTGTGGGCTAGTACATTTGTGAACTAGCCGGTGTAAATATGCATATGTAGTTATCAGTGTTAATGAGCATCGCATTTGTGGCCTTACTAAGTGATTACCCTACACTGCCTGCGTGACTTTACAATTGCTCATGTTTAATAGTATCTGTCATTGTTTGCATCGTATTTGAAAATCTTATTGATATCTGATCGAACTAGTTATGATCATTTTGAAACTCTTGGAAAACCAACATCGAATTGCATCTGTGAATTATTTCAAAATTCTTTCGTTTGAACGACCTTACCGAGCTCTCAAAAGCTCACTCTTGTTTGACTTCCTTTTCGCAGGAAATAACTAACAATAAATTGCATTGGGTATGGATTAGAGCCGAGCGAGGGAAATATAATTTTAGTTTTAGTCTCGGTCTGCGTGGGTTAATACAGTTATTTAAAAATTTTGAATTAGACTTGATGTTTAAATTATGACAGTATACTAAGAGTACTATACTATTCAATGGTTTAGTTGCTCTGACTGGCCGGTGGTACTAAATTGATTGAGTTTGTGGGGTTTAAAGCCTTAGTGTATATGATCGAGTGAGTGTTAATATTTTGAAAATTCCGAGATGTTACAAGAGTTCATTGACAAGGTCTTGCGAGGCTAAATTCATTCTCTCACGCTTTCAATGTGGGATAAGATCGAACTTAACCTAATATCACACATACCCTAGTACCTCCCTAAGTATACAGCAAATGTGGGATCTTCACCCACCCTAGTACACAACAAGTGTGGATCTCACACAACCTTTTGTTTGTCAAATGCATGTACTTTTCTTTGCACCAATGGCCCTCGATCTAAGAGAGAATTTAAGTATCGAATCAAAAGCCTCATTTCTGATGCAATTGGTGCCACAAAACGCTCCAAGCACTTGGTAAGTAAATCATTTTCTATAAAGCTAATAATGTTCACCAGGACCTTTGGAGGTGATGATCTTCAGTTTACTCAGAGAAGGGAGCATGTATTCAGAAGGCATCATGCTTAACTCGCTTGCAGTCGAGTAAGGCCCTGCCCATAACTGTCATGCTCACTTAAATTTCTCGGTGCTCATGCTGGACAAACAAGGGTTCTGGACTGGATGCTGAGTCAAGGGCTAATCCATCACATGGACTACCATAGTCCCTCTCGATGTCGGACCTCCTCAACGGACGGAGCAAAGCTATGTAGGACCAAAGAAATTAGTACAATAGTGCACCAGAAATTGGCACACCCTTTTGGAAGTGTCATTCTCAGGTGTCGCGATGTGTAACAAGAAGACAAATGATTTAAGGTGCCTATATATTAAGAACTTCCAACCTATTTGAGAATTCTTGAATTTCAGTAATTCTTAAGGCTCATAATTATGGAGAAAAAGGATTATTGGGACTTTCCGTTCTCATGGTGTCGACGTTGGACCTCGGACTACCATCTTAGTACTCACTTTGTGCCTTCACCTTGCTTAACAATGTTAACCCCTCAGGCAACCGGAGTTGCCTTTACTGCTTCTCTTGGTCTCTTTTCACTCTACCCCACGCATTCTTACTTTGTATATGATTCTTACTAAACTCCGCATTGTGGCATCTCAAACCTAGCTCCCCGTAAATATTTGGCGAATATGTTAGGGAGACGAATTTTTAAGGTGTAGTTCATGCCTAGTCTAATCCCCTTGTAAGGCAACAGTCGTGTTTGGGCAACCAATAAGCTACCACCCTTGCCCAAGACTGCCAGTCTATGTGGACCAAGAGGGTTATAGTGCCATAAGGCACCAGTCTCACACTCATTCTGGCCGAGGTCACCAACATCTTATTATGCCTGCTCTTGATAACCTGTAAAACCCACATCCCTTGGCATTCCCTATCCCTTGACCAAAATACACCCCAATGTCTCAAGGACTTACATATTTGAACCGGTTCTTTCCAACTAAGTCTTTACTCCAAACCCTGGGTTTGCTATGACCTCTTAAAGTTATGTTTGAGGATATGGGCTTGCTTTTGGCATTATCTCAAGTCTAAGTGTCAAGACCACCCGTCCCCAAGACCTTTGTAGCTGTAACAATAGAATTCTTGAAACCTATTTTTGACTCATGGTGCTCATGCCACGGAGGTAACAGATCGGGTACTTCAAAAAAGACTTACCCACCTCATGGTTATAAGATCCCTAACACTATAGGAGCTAAAGCCTGCAGGGCTTTTAGTTTCTGCAATACCGGGCCGGAGGGGGAAGGGGTGATCTTAGCACATAGCTTAGATCATTCTTGCCACAAAGGTCTAGAACATCGAGATCGGCTCAAAAGTGAAAATTTCTTTTCTTGGCATTCAGGCCATCACATTCATCTTGAGGTAGATTATTCCCCAAATGGCCTCAGCCTACTGATACCCGTGAATCACCATTGCAGTTCACATCTATACTTTAGTAGAGGGCTTGAGCCCCCAAACAAAGCCTTCATGTTCAAAGGCCATGCCATAAATTGAAAGTCTTACTTTGAAAACATCCTGAGCCAAATAAAGAATCCTCTTAGCCGTCTCCTCTTATAGAAAATCTCTATACTCCAAACACGATTAAGTTAGCCAAAAGGCGGTATCCATTTTGAGTACAAACAGCCAACTCTGCCTTATTCACAGCACGTACAACCATGCCCATAAGCATCTTACTAGTTTCATTGGGCCTTTGAGCACTCTAGTAATGATGAAATGTTGAAGCTTCGAGAATTCCATAATTCTCTTACATGTTTGGCATAAACCTAGTATGCCTAGATTCATACAGACATCATACCCTTATGGTCGGGCATGGTCAATCTCTTCCTTAACAAATTCCATTACGAGGTAGAGTGTGTAACCACCTTGAAGGTTGTTGACCGCCAAAAGAGTCGAGAGGACTTCATTTTCTGTCAGCATTGAGCATGTAATCTTCTTATGTAGTCTTGTAAGCGAGTCTTTTCCCCTTAGATCTATACTCTTCCATATCATTAATTTAAGCCCATGAGTCATAAAAGAGACCATGAGATCATCAATGCTCAAGGTTTTTAGATCATTGGCCTCCTCAATGGCCTTCACTCTCACTCATCATCATGTTAGTAATAGAGAAGTCAAAACCTTCCTCACGTCCTCTAAGTTAAAATATGCTTTTCCAAGCACGTAGAGTCTATTTGTGACGTCAATGAACCTTGTATACATATCATCTAAACTTGCACCATAATTCATTATGAATAACGAATCGTAATGTTATCATGTTCACCTTTGATTCCTTCACTTGACTTATCCCCTCATGGTCGTCTCCAACAAATATCATGTCTTGCATTGTTGTACCGCACCAAACAACATAATTTTACTCATCCATATCGGTGCCAACTTTGTATTGATCTTTCCTTTAGATGTAAGGCAATTTAGTTCAGCTCGGATTTTTCCATCTCTATCGGGTAATTTAGACCTTTCTGCCATTGTCCTCGTGTCTTTAATAACCGCTAGACCATTTTGATATTATACCAAATGAGCGGACTTGTCTTAACTAAGCTTGCAGTTGGTCATTTTGACAGGTTTATCTTGTTTTTATGTTCCTTTGAAAGGTAGGCAATTATGGTGGCTGGAAATTTAAGTGGTGCCAAGAGGTAGTGGTGGTCGCACGATTGGAAGTGACAACATTAGTGGCTATGGGTGGTGATATCATGGATTATATAATGATGGTGTCATAAAGAATTTATGTGATTTAGATCTCTTTACACCCTTTCAATGAGGGTGGTAAATGGGAAAGGGCATGGGACGGTGAAACTCGAGTGAATTACTCTTTTGGTCCTTAAAGTTCAAGGTAATTTTTATATGGGCCTTTTACTTATTTTGTGTTTGTCATTTATATTGACTTCCATTATTATTTGGGTCCAACTGTTAACCATGTCATACATAATTGACATTAAAGAGTCACATGCTTGACATAAACCACCTCTTAGGAGCAAAAAAAGAAAATAAAGAGTTGAAATTTGTGCTAGCCAAACAAGGCCTTAAGTGCTTCATGTCAATGTAGGTACCCTATTTTTGTAGGCTTATTTTCGTTTGTGTTCTTTTAGATTCTACTGATTTTGGTCTAGTTTAGATTGAGTTCTGGATTTATTTTTATGTTATCCACACACAGATACAAGGTATGTTATTCTTCTGTGACTATGAGGGGGGCAAGCGAACGGGAACCGACGAATATGCGGGTAGCTCTTCACGAAAGATTGCTTTTTCTGGAATAAAAGATGGGCTCCCCAACCTTTTCCCCAACAAGATAAGAAAAAACTACCTTGGAGGCTGGAATATAAATAGTCCTCAATGAGTTCCTGAAATTCTTTCGTGAGCTCCCCTAGTAACATCTTTCCCAATCTGAAGATCGAACATGTTCCCAAAAGAGCTACGGACTTGTTAAGGTGAAGCCTGGGTTATAAAGTAATTTTGCAAGTAAAAGTGTGCTTTGGTCATTCTGCTCGATTTCTGAATATTCTTTGGTAGCAGTTAGGGTTGTTTACTAATCTTTTTGTGCAGCTTTTCTAAAACGCTAGACCTTATATATACAGCTCAAAGGCAACTGTTATTCTGCTAGGGTTCTTTCATACGCATATATTCACATGCCTATAACTTTTTTTATTGTGCATCATGGATGCATCAAAGTCAACAGCCAGAAGTTCAAATTTAGAAGTATGAATTTTCATTTATTGCATAATTTAGTATAGATCCCTTCCCCGCAATAGAATTCTGATCCTTAGATATTAGGTCAGATTCTTATTTTAGTACTCATATCTCAATCTTTGGTAACCTATATTTTTTTAATAAATCTGTCTTTCATAAACCATATGTAAAAATTTAGGCCGCCTCATTTAGGGTTAGAACAACGGGGTATTGATCCTAACTAGTTCGACCGAGTACGTAGGCTATTCAGCGAAATATGTTGACTTCAAACCAAATTGGTCATTAGAATTAGGGTTTGTCTCTTTATACAATTGAAAACACCAAAATCTGATAAAATGGGTAAAGATCTTTGTAGGGTATGGTGGGCTGCTAAGCACCTTCCCATCCTGTTTGAATTTTCGGAGAGATCTGAACATGCTACTTGCAAAATCTTAATCATACAAATACCATAAAATACATTTAAAGATAGAGCATAGCATTCTATACACCACAAAACTTCAAATCTAACATCACTTCCATAATCCTTTATAACACAATATTTTAAAACAATAACAAAGGATACTTAACCACCTTTTACAATCTACCCGATAATAGATATATAAAAGCAAAATCCTTCACTAGAAAGTTTCTTACTTAGCTATGCCTTACAATCCTTTACACAACTCCAAACACTTTCTGATACATGAAAGTGCAGGGTGAGTACAAAGCCCAGTAAAGATAATCACAAGCTCACTGAGTACAAAGCATATTATATCAAAAACGATACTTGGAGTTAGTAAGATATGATACCATTATGCATGGTGAATACAAAAACCAACTCACTAACTTTTCAACTACTAATCAGATTAGCAACAAATTTAGAATCTTCGAGCAAAGATGCACTTAACTTTATTTTAAGCTCAATCTTGATACTAGAAAGGTCTTATAATGTTTTGGGATATCTGTGATCATCAAATTTAGCAAGACCAAATTCCACGAGTTAAAATTCCTTAATAACTTGATTAACAATTATATATTCTTTATTTTCTTACTTTTAAATAATTCATATACTTCTTCCCACATACATAAGATTTTGTTTGAGTGAGAAGGTATTCATTCTTTGGTAAAAAAATATGTTATATACAGAACACTTTCCAAAGTTTTAAACAAATTGAAGAATTAAAAATTTTCATATCAACAAGCAAACCCAAGCAAATATTTAAACCAAGTATTTAGATATTTGAAATGGAATGTCATTTGAAATTATGTTACAAAGTTTGAAACTTTTTGAGAATGCAACAATGCCTCCACAAGAATCTTTGATTTTGTAACAGGAAAAAATATTGAGGGATGGTTTAGTGGGACTATATACGTACCATGAAATTTTTTATTTTTACATATGCTGAAATTTATAGTTATACATACCAAAATCAATGAGAGAAAATAATGTCTAGATATCTCACCTAGGGGTGAGCACGGTTTGGTCAACCTCAGTTCAGGAAAAAGAAACCGAACCGTGGTTGAACGCTTTGGTTTCAACAGTTCAGTTTCTCCGAGTTGAAAGGATTTAATGGATTGGTTTGAGCAGAACTCAATTTTGGGCAAGTTTAGGCCCAAAAATTAATAACTTATACTTACATGCTAATAAGCTCAAAAAAAATTTGATTTTTTAATCATAATTGATAACACGCATAAGAAAATCTAGTTATTTAATGAGTAGATTACAAAACCCAATCTAGAAACCTCGTTACTTCACCAATCTACTTAGAAAATCAAATTTTGTATCTATACCTTATACGGCTCCACCAAGTACTTGTATCAATTTTTACAAATATAGTTACAGCTTTTATAACAATAAATACAAACCTCTACTTCAAGGCAGATATGGAGGCATGGTGGAGCAAAGAACAGTAAGATGTGGGGGGGCGGGTGAAAAATGTGTGTTAGGGTCAAGGGATTTAGGTTACTTCCATTTTATATGAGTGGTAGATAACATGGGTTAGTAAAAAGTAACTAGGGTTAAGTAAAAAAGATAAATATGTTATACTCCGTATTATATATGGTCGGGTCGGTTTATACGGTCTCAAACAATTTCGAACCGAACCGACTGAACCGAATGTACGGTTTGGGGAAAAAAAATACCGGTTGATTTTTAGATTGATTTAGATTTGCAAGGATTTGTCGTTTTCGTTTTTATTGTTGGACTGGTTTTAACGGTGTAAATGCTTACCCCTCATCTCACCATACATATGTTCTCTTTCTTTTACATTTCCTTTTTTTTCCCCTCTTGATAAGCTTTTGGCGCATGGGTCCCTCACTACTTCAAGAGTGTGTGGATGATAATCTTTAAAACATCACAAAGTTTAGAATTCCTTCGTATTAAAATTCTTATAGTTTTAAATTTTAAAAATCATAAAGTTCAATACTTGTCAACTTTTACATATGTGTATCGTATAGCAAATTAGCAAGAATCAGTCATAAAAGAAACATCTCACAAAATGGATTGTTGAAATAAAAGATTAAAAATAAAATAACTGAAATTAAAAAAAGAAAAGAAGGTTGGATCATGAACAGAAAAAAAATAGAAAAAAATATATATCAAAGAGTATAGAGTTGTTATTTCAATTGAAATTTGTATTTCAAATCCCAGTTGTTCGGCTCTGTTTGATAACACATTTTTTTTTATTTTCAGGTTTTTAAAAAAAAAATTAAAAAGCAGTTTAATTTTTTTTTTACAAAAACAAGTGAGTATTTGATAACCCCCTTTTTTTTTTGTGTTTGATAACTCATTTTATATTTTGAGTTTTTTTTTTTTTTTTTGTGGTCGTGGCGGTGGTGGCTGACGGTGGTCTAAAAAAAAAAAAAAACTGATCTCTTCAGTTTATAAACTGATTTTTTAAACTAAAGAAAAAAAAAAATGGTTACGAAACGAAACTTTTTTTTTCAATTTTTAAAACTGAAAAAAAAAGCTGTATCGAATAGAGCCGAAATACCTGGTTAAACATCACAATCAAAGTACACTCATAGATACATTTACAATCAAAGTTTCCCTCACAACCGCAGTAAATTACGACCCTAGGGGTACATCGGCGTCTCTGCATTTCACTGCCGAAGTGCAAATCTTCTCTCACGACAATGACCATCCACCTCCATAGCCCCTCCTGTCTTCAAATACGAACAAGGTACGCTGCTCCTTCAATTCTCCTCTTTCTCAATCGCCACTTCTCTTCCCAAACGCCACACCTGAACGGCGACGTACTGACAGTCTTCAGCATCATCACCACCCCATCTTCTTACATGAAACGCTCGCTGAAATCAACCCAAATACTCCTCTCAAACGACCTGATCGACCAAGTCCTCAAAAGGGTCAGATTCAGTCACGCAAACCCACTTCAGGCACTGGAGTTTTACAAAATCACCGCGTCCCGCAAAGGGTTTTACCACACCGGCTTTTCACTGGACACAATGCTCTACATACTCGGCCGCAGCCGTAAATTCGATCAGATTTGGGAGGTTTTGACTGAAACGAAGAACAAAGATAAGACCCAGATATCTAATAGAACTGTTATGGTAGTTTTGGGCAGAGTTGCAAAGGTTTGTTCTGTTAGGCAGACTGTAGAGTCGTTTCGAAAGTTTAGGAAGCTCGTACCGGGATTTGGGACCGAGTGTTACAATGGTCTGTTGAGAACATTGTGCCAAGAGAAGAGTATGAGTGATGCTAGGAATGTTTACCATAGTTTGAAGCGTGAGTTTGAGCCAAATGTGCAGACATTTAATATATTGTTGTCGGGGTGGAAGTCGTCTGAGGAGGCCGAAGCTTTTTTCGAGGAGATGAGGGAGATGGGCGTCGAACCGGATATTGTGTCGTATAATTGTTTGGTAGATATGTATTGTAAGGGTAGGGAGATTGATAAGGCGTATAAGGCGGTTGAGAAGATGAGGGAGGAGGGAATGTCACCTGATGTGATAACTTATACGAGCTTGATTGGGGGATTGGGGTTGGTTGGGCAGCCAGATAAGGCGAAGGATGTTTTGAAGGAAATGAAGGAGTTTGGGATATATCCAGATGTTGCCGCGTACAATGCTGCGATAAGGAACTTTTGTATAGCGAAGAGGCTTGGCGATGCGTATAAATTGATGGAGGAAATGGCAGGGAAGGGGTTGTCCCCGAACGCAACTACTTATAATGTCTTCTTTAGGTCATTTTATTGGTTTAATGACTTGAGAAGCTCGTGGAAGTTGTACAAGAAAATGAGGGAAGTTGGGTGCTTACCCAACACCCAGTCTTGTATGTTTTTGATCAGGTTGATGAAGAGGCAGGAGAAGGTGGATTTGGCACTTGAGCTCTGGAACGACATGGTGGATAAGGGGTTTGGATCGTATGTTTTGGTCTCTGATGTGTTATTTGATTTGCTTTGCGATTTAGGAAAATTGGTGGATGCTGAGAGGTGTTTCTTGCAGATGGTAGAGAAGGGGCAACGGCCAAGCAATGTTTCGTTTAGAAGGATCAAAGTGCTCATGGAATTGGCTAATAAGCATGAGGCACTTCAGAATTTATCGGAGAAGCTAGAGCTTTTTGGTTCATCACAGCGATCTTCTGAATACCAAGAGGGCCCAATAAAGACGTAAAACTTGGGATCTGTTTCCATGATATATCAGATGGTTTCAACTTGTCATTGTTTAATGATTGGAACTTTTGTCATAAAAGATGCACTATAAATTGTTGGGACTTTCGATCACTCTAGAAGTTCGCCTGCTATATGGTATGGTTTGACAAAAGGCATCAGGTGGCCCAGTTATCTTTTCCTGCTATTTGTTCATGGTATCCCTCGCAGATGTCTTCAATACCGTGTCAAAGTTTGAGCAGAATACTCGAGTACATTGCTCCTCTGTCTAAAGCGGATCTGCTGTTTGACCTAAATTCGATGAGAGTGTGAAAGTTGACCAAAGCCGGAGGGGAGAGAATAGAAAAGTGAAGATAACTTTGGGGATACACATGTCAATGATATGAGAAAATGTACTGTTAACCTTGGATGGAAAACCCATAGTGCTGTTGGGCAGGCTTGATGTTTCACACTTTCACTATTCAGATTGTAAGGTTCTCTCCTCCCTAAGGCAATGATAGGCCTGAGGCAATTGTGGAAGGTCCTCAATAAAGTGTCATGAATGTCTCAATGTTTCTTGATCTGCAAAATCAGGCTGAGGACTCATTCAGAATGTCCTGGTTAATCTAGTTGTTCGGACTATTGGTCAGAAAACAAACAGAAGGGATGAGCACAGCTGAAAAAGATTCCTAATTGCCGCACAGATCCTTGATTGTTTTGCTGCTCGGCTCCTTGATTGTAGTGCTGCACAACCGCATATAAAGGGCATTGGAAGCCTATTTATAATTATCCGCTGGTCGACGGTTTTTATCCTCTGAAAATTGTGGACTCTTGCCATTACTTGTTAATGAACAACTACTACTTGTCTAAATTGAATGGCTCCTTGTTTCTTTTCGCAGTGATGTGGACAGTGAAAAGGTTGGTTGATTTAGTACTGCAATTCTCATTTATCTTGCGATTCTAGTATTCACAAGATTGCATCCTATCTCGATTTTGTTTGTCGGTTTTGCTCTCAATTGTTTCTCTATAGCTTGGTCAGCTTTTAAGATGTAAAATTGTTCAAGTTTTAGCTTCAATTGGTTCTGCAATTGATTGGGATTCAGGCATATGATTTTATCAAGAATCTATGTATTGGTTGTTGCTTTTTTGTAGGAAAAATGTGCTTAGTTAAATCTTTTCTATATTCTCTTGCACTTCTTCTAATGGTAGATGGAAAAAGCGCGTGGACTTATTTTTGGAAATTCTCTTCTTTCCGGACACGCATAAGCTTCCTCCACATCCCCTCCCCCGGAACGACACAAAGCCACCCTTTTTTTTCCCTTCTACAGTGAAAGGGCATTTTGGTGGAGTGGGATGTATAAAATGGGTAAAACTGGCTTGCTAATTTGATTTGATTAAGATCATGGGGCAGATAGGATTGAGTTTTTTTTTAATGCGTGTCTGTCTTCTTATTGATCTAGTCTGGTCAGATTTTTCCTCATCCATGGTTTTTATATGTGAAAATTAGTGGTTGGAGTTGCTTTTATTTATCGATTCAAATAATCATAGTGCTTAAAGTCTCATAAAGAATTGCATGTGACTTTTAATCTTCATTTCTGTTCATCAATAACCACAATTTTCTCGGGATTCTTCTCTAGAAAAGGGACTCCTACAAAAAACACGAGGGCTGAAAAGCCTTGCACTAGCATGAGTTGATAAATTGATCGAGTATTCATGCTTCAGCTTTTATACAGTGATGATTGGATATGTAAGCTATGCCCATGCCATTTTTTTTTTTAATTCAAATGTATGCATTCCAATAGTCGAAAAAGCCTCCTGGCGAGCTTTCAATAGCATGTTTCATTTTTATGATTTATGGCACATACTTGGTGCTCGGAAATTTGATTCAATTATGTTGTACAAAGTTCAGGTGCTGGATTTTTTTCCCCATTACCCCTATAGACTTTAGACAAGGTCCCCCAAATTCACTCATGGCTAACTTAATAGTGCTATCTTTTCTTGTAAGTCATAGATTACAGGCTTCTGTATAAATTTTGTGTTTTATAGATGTGATACTCCATATTTCCTACTGTGGGGATTAAGAGTGTCTTCTACTTAGCTTTTCGACCTGGCTGTTAGGTTAGGATGTGTGGGCTTCCGAAGTTCACAATTTTGACCTGGCTGTTCTTGGGATAGGAGATGTGGGTATCTCCTGTTCACAATTTTAAGATGAAAGAGATAGTCAACACAATTTCAATCATTCGTGGGTTACAAGTTTACAGGAGTTAGAGATGTTTTTGCTATGCCTAGATTAATATTTAGCTGTTTTAGTGGATTGTTCCACTGTATGAGATACATATAGCACTCATAATTTGACCTGGACTTTGTTGCCAAGTCTATCTAGTTTTCTTTATATATCTCTAATTCGAACTGTAGGATGCAGAGTCAGCCACAGTACCCTTGGGTAAAAAGCAGCGAAACATAGACATAATTGTTTTCTGTTTCTGTAGATCTATTTGGCCATTTTATTGCTGAGACATGTCTTTTCTTAGTCACAATTTATGATCGAACTGTGATCCATACCTTCGTTTCCTCATCTCTTTTGAAGGTGCCAAGGACATTGTAGCATAAAAGCAAAGGGATCGCATGACATCTAAAAGGGAGGGTGGGTCAGTTGCTTGATTCTTTTGAGTGAAAGCTCTCACTTTTAGGTAGTCTTTTGAAATGGACCAAATCCTCGCCTACTTTGATCAAGATCTGGAGCGAAGGCTGTGGAACATAAGAATTAGCTTTGCTTATTAGATAACTGGTCCCCTCGACAGGTATGTAGGTCAAATGGTATTTTCCTTTTGAAAGTAGCATGCAGTATATTTTCTAGGATTTGGATGGAGTCCGTATTTTGGTTTTTCACAAGTGCCCAAGCATTTCAAATAATCCAAATGCAACTAAAACAAATTTCGAAAACCTTTCTTTACATTTGTGTGCAGGACATTTTTGTTACTATGTAAATGAATCAGGGATGTGAAGCTTACATTTGATGTTTTAGCAAGTGAATATTGAATTCTTTAAGAATAAGCCTCTCATGCATTCATCCATATTCTCTACAATTACAATTGGTGGGGTGGGGTTGTGAAGGGTGGAGATAGTCTGCTGTGGACATAATTTGTGGAGGTAATTTATTGGTCTTCATGTTGTGCCTTTTTCAAAAATAAAATCTGCACATTTGGTGGTGGAACCCAATAGAATAGTAACAATTGTAAAAACAAATAATAACAATGCTCCTTCTGAATATGGAGAGGGTCCAATAGTGCATAACTTTAAGATCTGCTTTCATGCCAAATTAGATGTTGTAACTGGTCATGGTTGGACAAGTTTAGTCTGAGCCACACGAAGAAGCGTCGGACTCTTGTCTCAATAGATGCACTGCAAGTTTTTTGGGGGTACGGTAGAACAAGACATCAGAGACCCGGTACCTGTTTCCTGCCATATGTCCATGGATCCCCTTCACCTAGCAGAGATTTGATTGTCTTTGATACTTTGTCAAGGTTCGAGTGGCTATCACGATACTCGAGTACCACATCATTCTTCCTTTCGCTGTTGCTGGTTTGCTATTTGTAACCGTCTCCTTCTGGTAATTATCGTTCCTTATCTTTACTGGGAATAACTTCTCAAACCCCACAATCGATCACTCCCTCCGAAATCTTCTCAATCGGGCTAATTGTGGCCTGCTTCAGAAACTTGTTACTAACCGTTTTTCTTTGATACATTTATCTTATCTCCACGTTTGTTTTAACGCCATCGATTATGTCGTACTTTGGCGGTTTCCTCCTTCTTGTGCGGATCATTCAAATATTTTTGTTTCCCGCGTTCCTTTTCAATAATTTATCTCATCTTTGCCCTTACCTCAGTCCAAACTATGCACTGCTATTCAACTTGTTCAAAATCCTCTAGTCAACCTGAATTGATAATTATATTATCAGAATACAATCTAGTCTCATATACTATGAACTCAAAGCTACTTTCTCAAACGTTACTCGCTCTAACACTCTCAATCTAAACCCAGAATGAAACGGATCCCTCGGCTAGCCAACTTAACCGATAACTTCTCACGCCCCATAAGGCATTAAGACATCCCAAACTTCATAATAAATGCTTATAAAATAATTTAATAGCTATACACACACACACACACAGCAATTCCATACAAACTCTACCCACTGAAACATCTCCCAACTCACATAGGCTGCACATTGAGGACACACGACACTGCGTGCCTACAACACACGTTTGAGCACCACTAGCACACGCTTCTCACGGTTATTGCGGCCCATGCTCACCCCTCACGGCTGCCTTTAGTCTTCCTCACACACTCATTTTCACACACAATACACAGGACACTCATGTTCACTCCCTTGCAGTCTCACACACAAACATACTCATATATAACTCACTCACCTAATTACTGTAATGTAAGAGAAAAAGAAACAGGATCGAAACTTATCGGAAGATCGCACTTCGCCGAAAGATTAATCTGCCGTCTCCCTTTCTTCCTCATTCTGTGAATAATTTCTTCCTTTCTCACGAACACACAGAGTCTTATCTCTCTCTCTCTCTCTCTCTCTCTTTTTGTAACCGAAAATGGAATATAAAAACCAAAGACAATTTTCTCCACAATCTTCTCCCTTGTTCCCTCTCTAATTTGACCTTCATTTCTTTCCTTTTTCAATGCCAGATTTTTTTCCCTCCACTAATCCCTCTCTTTGCTATTTCAAAATATAAAATGCGCACTTATCGTTACTAAACGAAGACTGTTGTTAAAGGTTACCAATCTTTTAGCTCACGCCAATCGTCGCAAAAGAACTCAAATAATTGCTTATAAACTTGTCGCCAAAGAAATAAACCTGTTATAGTTCACCCTACAACAAGCTTTATTTACTGCAACTTATAATCATTCTGAAAAAAAAAATCACTAAACGTCCTAAATGATACCGCTCACAACAACCGTCGCAAAAGATCATCTAGTATCACTTACAAAAAATTGTCGTCTAAGAAATTAATAATCAGCTTAATTTATCGTAAGCCCAACCTTAGGTCTGGGGTATTACAATTATTGTATTTGATATGACTTGCATGACTAGCAAAATTAGGATTCCATTTGCTCCATTTTTTGGAGTCAATCACCATAGGCACTCTATATATTGTTTGGAGTTGCATTGTTAGAGGATGAGACATAGGCAACATTTATGAGGTTGTTTGAGCATTTTTTGCAATGCATGTTTGAGAGGCCCCCAGCTGCAATCATCACAGACCAAGATGGAGATATAGGAAATGCAATTGCAAAAGTGTTTTCAATTACTCCGCATCGTTTTTACTCATGGCACATCAGGAAGCACGTTATGGAGCATCTATGACCCCTACGATCTCATTACGATGACTTTCATGAAGCCCACACCAACCGGACCAAAAGTCATACTATTGAAGATCTTGAGGCTAGGTGGGCGGATTTGAATGAGAAGTATGACTTAAAAGAAAACTTTTGGATCTAAAGCATGTACAACTTGTAATATTCCGAACTTCGAGAGCCGGTTAAAGTAACTATCTGAGCTCCAATAATAATAATAATAATAATAATAAATGGGCGTTAAATTTGAGCAATGCTCGGGTATTTGCAGTGCATAAGATCTTAAAAAAGATTTTGGGGCAAAAATATAATTTTTGAAATTTTGGGGGCAGTTTCGTAATTTTGGAAACTTGAGGGACTATTTTGCAATTTTATGAAAATAATTTAAAAACCATTTTCTTAGAGTCTTGCCACCGCCTACTAGCTTGCAATGACTAAGCTAATTAAATAGTAAAATATTGAATCGAAGATAAATGAATCTCGGGTGAAAAGAAAAGAAAGAAGGAAAAAAAAAGAAACAGAAGAAGAAACAGTAAACGGAGAAACGAAACAGAGGAAGAAGGGAAAGAATGAAAAGAACAGAGAAAAAGAAGCAAGACAGAGCAGTAGCAGGGGTGCGGGAAGAAGCGAAAACAGGAGGGAAGTGCGAAATCCAATCCAATTCGCAAAGGCAATTCTTGCCCTTTACTGTGTTTAAATTAGTGTGTCTTAATGTGTGTACCTTGAGAATACTGTGTGTTGTATTGGGTGTTCATGGCTGCCGTGGGTGTAGCTGTGTGTATACGGTGATCATCTAAATAAGTCGTGGGTTTCTGTGTGTTACGAAGATAATACTGGAATTGAGGGTTTCCAGTGTGCTTGCGTGGGTGGCAGTGTGTGTTCTGGTGTTGAGAGTGAGTGTATATATATTCAGGTGCGTGTATGTGTGTATAATTGTGTATGTAACTGGGAGAAGTGGGCTGCCGAACAGGGATGATGAACAGTAGTGGAGCTGGGTTTCAATTATTGGAACTCAAAAGTGTCGCTAAAGATAAATTTATCCCAGCAGTTCTTTACGAATTTTTAAAATATGTTTAGAGATCTATTTGGACAAATTTCAAAACAGTGACCCCAGTTATTTTTACGAAACGTACCCTCTGAAATGTTTTGGGAATTTTTGGTATCCGCGAAGAACGTTAAATTACAGTATCGATCATAAGAAGTTCTGAATTTATTTAGCATAGCAAACCAAACAATTTTAATCTGAAAATTTTATGAAAACCTTATTCTACTGATATGTTTAATATTCTGAAATTTCAGATCATTCTGAGGCCGATAGGTATTTTTTCTGAAACTGGCTTTTTAGCGCTCGATCCGGACACCGGTTCGGAATTTTCGGATGAAAATTCTCTAAGATACTTTCTAGGCCATAAATTATATGAGGATGCTTAAAATAGCATTTAAAGATGTTTTTGGGATTTTTTCGGTGCCGGAAACCCCCAGGGGCATTTTGGTAATTTGCCACCCCGAAGGGGGTATTTTGGTAATTGGACATAAGAAAGGTATTTTTGCATAAATTTACGTATGGGAAGCTTATTTCAGTGATTCTACTTATGGGAAGACCATTTTGGTAATTTAAGTCTGAGAGGGGCATTTTGGTAATTTTACATACCCGGTGAGGGGAGGTTCATTTTGGGAGTATGCGTGAGTCTGTATCAAGTTATAATATTTTGTTATGGTCTGTGTTCTAATGGTTCGATTATTTCGTTTAGGTTAACGTTAAAGACTTCCGGTTAGATAGTTTAGCTGCAGATCCAGGTAAGGGATTCTATCTGAACCCTGGGTAAGAACTTTCGTCCGAACCCTTATTTTGATAACTCATACTCGTAAGTACTCATTGATTTACTTATGGCTAATGCCTAACTCTGAATTGTGTATTGCTATCAGCATGTTATTGCCCAGAAAATCCCGATATTGAACCTAAATCGGTTATTTAGAAATCTTGTGATGCTCGCCTGTTATGACATGCTGAGCAAAATTGATAATCGCATGTTATTTGGATTTGTCATCGCCATTCGTTTGGACTCTATAATATTAATACAAGTTGCATTACTTGCCTTGAAAACCTTTCATTGAGCGCTAAAACGTTTATGGGAACTCTTATCGATGCTCATTATCTATTACCCATCGAGCATTGAATAACATGTTGTATTATCGAATTGTTGTCATTCTATACATTGACATGGCTAGTGCCTTGATGGACTAGTCGGGGGCTAGTGCCTTGATGGACTAGTCGGTGGCTAGTGCGCCTTGATGGACTAGTCGGGGGCTAGTCACTACAAGAAAAAAGGGTTTTAGCGACGGACTTTTAGCGACGGAACGACTTCCGTTGCTAAAGGTGTTTTCAGCGACGGAATTTCCGTGGGTAAAAACGTTGTCCAAAAAAATATTTTACCGACGAACTAATCCGTCGGTAAAACCATTCCCGACGGACGTTTAACGACGGTCTTTTAACGACGGTATAAACCGTCGCTAAATGGTTTTACCGACGGATCTTTAGCGACGGGACAAGTCCGTCGCTAAATGTGTTCTTAAATACCCAGATTTCTCTCTCTCTCTCTCTCCCCGTCTTTCCTCCCCACTAGCCCCCCACGCCGGCGACAGGCCCCCGCCTCCGTCCCTCCCCACCAGCCCCCACGCCGGCGACAGGCCCCCGCCTCCGTCCCTCCCCACCAGCCCCCCACGCCGGCGACAGGCCCCCGCCTCCGTCCCTCCCCACCAGCCCCCCACGCCGGCGACAGGCCCCCCCGCCACCACCACACCGCCCTTCCCTCTCCCCTCAGATCTGCCGTCCCCATTGCCACCTCGCCGCCCTGCAGCTACCCCACTACTGCCCCAGCCACCTCACAGTCGCACCACCATCGCCACAGTTCGTCCCCCTCCGCCGCACCACCACCCTCTGCCACTGCCTTCTGTGCGCCACTGTCGTCATCCGCCTCGTACCACCACTGCCTGAACTCACTTTTTTTCCCGGTTAGAAATTATTTATCATATTGAATTAATCTGTTGTTATAATGTAATTGTATGCTAGAAATTAATCTGTTGTTATAATGTAATTGTATGCTAGAAATTATTTATCGCATTAAATCTATTGTTATAATGTAATTGTATTTAATCTATTGTAATGTAATTGTATTTGATTTGCTATAATGTAATTGAATTTAATTTGTTGTAATGTAATTAAATTTAATTTTTTGTAGTGTATTGTATTGTATTTAATTTGTTGTAATGTAATTGTAACGATTAAACCCTAATTATCCCTAATTTGTTCCCAAGTAACCCTAATTGAACCAAATTAACCCTAATCAAACCGTAATTATCCCTAATCTAACCAATTAACAGTAATTAACCCCGCGTAACCCTAATTGAACGAATTAACCCCAATTAAACCTGATTAACCCTAACTGAACCAATTAATTGTAATGAACCCCGATTCAACCTAATCTAACCAATAAGCCCTAATTAATCCCGATTTACCCTAATTGAACCAATAAACCCTAATTAGCCCTGATTAGCCCTAATTGAACCAATTAACCGTAATTAGCTCCGATTAAACATGTTTGAACCGGTTAACCTTAAACCCTAAACCCTAATTAAAGCATAACTAGCCCGGATAAACCCTAACTATCCTTAATTTGTTCCCAATTATTCCTAATCAAACCGTAATTATCCCTAATCTAACCAATTAACAGTAATTAACCTCGTGTAACCCTAATTAAACCTGATTAACCCTAACTGAACCAATTAATTGTAATGAACCCCGATTCAACCTAATATAACCAATTAACAGTAATTAGCCCTAACATAACCCAATTAAGCCTAATTAGCCTTAATTAGGACTAATCAGCACTACTCGGCACAATTAAACCCTAATTAGGACTAAATAACCCTAATTAGTCCTAATCAACCCTAATTAGCTATAATTAGGCCAAACTAGCCCTCATTAACATGAATTAGCCCTAACATAACCCAATTAAGCCTAATTAGGACTAATCAGCACTACTCGGCACAATTAAACCCTAATTAGGACTAAATAACCCTAATTAGTCCTAATCAACCCTAATTAGCTATAATTAATACTCGTAATTAACCCTAATAACACAGTTAGCCCTAATTAGCCCTTGTCCTTCCCATAATTACTCCATATTGCCCAGAGAAGGTTCAATTACTCGTTGTTTACAAACCCTGCCTTCTTTATATTAGTTGTTGTTTTGAGAAGTCCATTGGCAACGAGATGGTTCAACTCGTTGCCAACGAATTCTATTTAATGTGGAATTGGTAACATATGTAACGATCTTTCTGCAGTTTTGATATTTCGGAAAGATTCTTGCATATGTTATCAATTTCTGAACGCATGCATGCATAGAAACCCTTAGTTCCCGTTCAAAGGTACTCATTACAAAGTAATGCTTTGTAATGAGCCTTTGGATGTCCAGTTTGGACAATTTGGAAAAGCTAATTGTTTATAAAACAGTGTTTTGACTCATGCTTTGTGTTCTATGTCGTGGATATTTGGTACACGTTCTCGTGTGTTTCTCCGGGTGCATACAGATCTGGTTTTCTAACATCCGTCAAACCTTCTTGAGCAAGGTTAGATGAATGTTAGAACACCTAATCGATGTCGTGTACTTGGAGAAATGCGGGGAGGTGCTGCCGAATTTTTCACAGACATGGGACTAAGCATGAGTTAAAAACTGTTTTATAAACATGTGCTTTTCTGAATGGGATAGGACCACTACCTGTTGAAGAGTGGAGGGGAAATATGTAGACATGTTGTAACATTCATGCATTCATATTTACATCGGCAATGCCTAATCACTGGTCATAATTGAAGGTGGTATACAGTACGATAATTCAGTCGTCATGTCAGTCGATCGAAGTTGGATGAAAAGGAAGAATGCTGAAGATTTTGAGTGTCGCGTTGACGAATTTCTCGACTTCGCTTATGCGCATCCTGCACATGTTGACCTTGATAAGATAAGGTGTCCGTGCGGTAGATGTGAGTTGTTGCACTGGAGAAAAAGAATTGAAGTAAAATGGCATCTTCGTCGGTACGGTTTTATGGGTGGATACACAAGGTGGACGCAGCACGGGGAAACGATAGTATTGTCGTCCAACCCGACTAGTCAAACTGAAGTTAGGGAGGAGGCACGATATGATTACCGAGATATGATTATGGATGCTGGGCATGCTAATGTTGACTGGGGTGACGACAGTCCACAACCGCCGAACGAGGGGGCTCATCAGTTTTATGAGTTGTTGAGAGCTGCGGAAGAGCCGCTGTGGGATGGAGCTCCGAAACACACACGGCTGTCTGCGGTTAGTAGGTTATTACAGTTGAAATCAGACCACGGGCTGAGTGAGAAAGGTTTTAACGAGTTTGTTACCTTAATCAAAGAAATACTGCCCGAAAGTGAAAAGCTACCGCCGTCGTACTATGACGCGAAGAAGATGATGAGGAAACTTGGGTTGAGCTATGACCGGATAGATGCGTGCAATAACGATTGTGTGTTATTTTGGAAAGAGAATAAGGATTTGTCACGGTGTCCAGTATGTGATCATTCGAGGTACAAACCGGACAAAGGGAAGAAGAAAAACATTGCATGGAAGATATTGCGATATTTCCCGATCACACCACGGCTTCAGAGAATGTACTACTCCTCCAATACGGCTGAACATATGAGGGCTCACCGTGAGACTCGCAGCAACGATGCCGATGTGCTGACACACCCAGCTGATGGAGAGGCGTGGAAGGAGTTTGACCGCAGGCATCCAGTCTTTGCTCAGGAAGTTCGGAATGTTAGACTTGGTCTGGCAACCGATGGGTTCAACCCTTTCGGTCAGTCTACCACGCCTTACTCCTGTTGGCCTGTTATTATTGTCCCTTACAACCTTCCACCAGGCATGTGCATGAAGAAGCCGTATATGTTCTTTTCGTTGCTTATTCCGGGGCCGAAGAGCCCCGGTAAGGACATAGATGTGTATTTAAGGCCGTTGATTGATGAGTTAAAACAGTTATGGAATCATGGAGTCGAAACATATGATGCATCCCTTAAACAAAATTTTCAGATGAGGGCTGCTTTGATGTGGACTATACATGATTTCCCCGCATTGGGAATGACGTGTGGCTGGAGCACACATGGGAAGCTAGCATGCCCTGCTTGTATGGGCGTGAACCCCGGTCATACGTTAAAGCACGGCGGAAAGGCCTCGTGGTTCGGATGTCACCGTAAGCTTTTGCCACCGGGCCATCAGTTTCGTAGGCAGAAGGATAAATTTGACGGGACAATCGAGCGTGAGGTTGTCACACTGGACTACCCATCTGGTGAAGAAGTACTCTCACACCTGGAGGCACTTGATACTGACATACCACACGGTAAGGGTGTGCCGGATCAGAAGATTGCAGGGTTCGGGAAAGAGCGCAACTGGAGAAAATTTTGTATCTTCTGGGAGTTAGCCTACTGGAGGACGCTCGTTATCCGAAACAACATGGATGTGATGCATATTGAGAAGAACGTTTTTGATAATGTGTTCAACACAGTGATGAATGTCAAGGGCAAATCGAAAGATCACCTTAAAGCGAGAAGGGATCTACAACAGTTGGGTGTACGCCGTGAATTGCATCCTCGGACAGTCAGTGGGAGGACCATACTTCCGAAAGCACCTTACTGTCTAGACAAGAAACAAGTGGAGAAGGTCTGTCAGTGGGTTAAGAATTTGAAGCTTCCGGATGGGTTTGCGTCCAACATATCTCGTTGTTGCAATGTATCGGAATGCAAGTTCCAAGGGATGAAGAGTCATGACTGCCACGTATTCATGGAGAGATTCATTCCTATTGCCTTCCGGGGACTGTTGCCACGGGTTGTTTGCGAGACTTTGACTGAATTATCTCATTTCTTTCGAGATATATGCTCTTCTACGATCCGGGTGAGTAACATGGAAGTGCTTGAGAAGAACATTGTGGTGACGATTTGCAAGCTGGAGAAAATCTTCCCACCTTCGTTCTTTGATTCAATGGAGCATCTGCCTGTTCACTTGGCATATGAAGCTAAGATGGGTGGACCCGTGCAATATCGGTGGATGTATCCCTTCGAGAGGTAATCCTTAAATTGTTACAGTTGTTCGTTTACACTTAATGCGACATCTGTTATCATTGATATTCCACCTAACTCGATTCGCTAAACTTCTAGGTTCATGTTCCATTTAAAGAAAAAAGTCCGTAATAAGGCTCGGGTTGAGGGCTCAATTGCGGAGGCTTACGTAATGGAAGAACTTGTAAACTTTTGTAGTCAATATTTCGGGCCTGATGTTGGTACAAGGTTAAATCAACTAGGCCGAAATGACCCGGAGCAAGCACAAATTTGGAAGGGCAATTGTCAATATTCAAGCAGTCAGGTAGTCCGTTCGGCCGAACGTATACTCGATGGCTAACGGATGAAGAGTACAGTGCTGCAACAATATATGCCCTTCTAAATTGCGATGAAGTTTCGGCATTCGTTGAGTAAGTTAAATTCTTAATTCACTTACATTGCTGTACATAATTGAAAGTGTGTGTTAAGCGAGTCAACTATATTGGTTTGCAGTGAGTTCGATGCGGAATCTTTAATCACTGATCCCGCTGGACTTGAATCTCATCGGAAATCACAATTTGTACAGTGGTTCAAAATCCGTGTAAGATTGTTTAACGAAATTATATTATGTGTTATATACAGTTCTGTGGCCAATTAGTATACTGATTTATCCTTAATTTTTACCGTCATCTACAATAGGTTCAGTCAATGGATAGACCAGTGGCCTCCTGCTTGAAATTACTAGCCGAAGGCCCTAACAAACAAACATCCTGTTACGGAGGCTATATCATCAACGGGTTTAGGTTTAACGTAAAAGATGATGACCGAACAAAACAAACCCAAAACAGTGGAGTCTTGGTCAACGGCGACTGTTATGCCGAGAATTGCATGGATTTTTACGGAGAGCTAGATGAGATTGTTGAGCTAACATATCTGGGTTCCCAAAACCGCCTGGTAATGTTCAAGTGTACGTGGTTCGATGTCACATGCAGTAGAGGAATCCGTGTTAGCTCTCAAGGGATTGTAGATGTCAATGTCAAGTCAAGACTTGCATCAGACGAGCCCTTTGTGTTTGCTAGTCAAGCTGTACAAGTCTTTTACGCGGAGGACGTCGCCAATCCCAAATCTCATTGGTATACAACTATCAAGTCCAAGAAATTGCCCGTGACATATGACAGTGAGCTAGACTCCTTTCAAGCCGACCAACCACGTGTCTTGTTCCCTGTTGAGGTCAACAACGAGGAGGACGATCTTCCTCTTCCAACAACACTTCTTGTAGGAGAAGAAGTCGTAGATGATGACGCGGAAGACGTGGAAAGTGTTGGAGATGATGTGACCGAGTCTACTGATGAAGAGGATGAATTAGAAGATGAAGAGGACGACGAGTCCCACGAAGAAGAGGACGACGAGGAAAGTGATGAAGATGATTCGCAAACTGAAAATGATTGACTTGTAATGTTGTAACATCACGGGAGAAATGTAGTAGGCCTTTAGAACTTGGTGTTTAATGATGTGTTTTTGCACATCCGTTCATATGTATATATATAGCTATTGTGCCGATGATGATTTTTGCCAAATTATTTTTTTTAACGTGTTAATGTCTTTGTAATTTATCTATATGAAGTCAGATATGGATAGGATACGGGCTATTCGTGGCCGGGCTGGACGCCAAGTTGCTTCCTCCCCGGTGGGTCCCACCTCGTCATTGCCTACTGATGACGAGGAACAAAGTGATCGCGGATAACAGATGGGGCCCCAGCCCCAGCCGTCGCCGTCATCCCAGCCCCAGCCGTCGCGATTCGTCCCACACGCGCGTGCATTCTCCATCTTCCGTGGGTTCTACCTCAGGTATAGTTGATAACGGTGTTTCGTACATTTTCGCTAGCCTTATATTTGAACTGTATTAATGTCTGTGTTTTGTAGGATCTCGACGAGGCCGTGGTCCGACACGCGGGGTACGCATCGACCCCCAGCGTAAACAGAGAGTTACGCTCACGCATGAGGGCCTGTAAGTACTAAAAATATCACCTCATGCCTTATATTTAAAATTTTGGGCTGTTAATTTATATTTGAACTGTATTAATTTATTTATTTACTTCTTTGGCAGGATCCTGGAGGCTCAGGCGAGGACGAAGATCGGCGTTCTTGTGAAGGGCCGATTCTTCGAGCCACGCCTGTACTGGAAGGACTGGGATGCCGCTGCGAGGGAGGCCTTATGGGAGGAGTGGCTGGTACGGTGAAGTATTTTTTTCAGCGTTAGTAAATGTTTAATTACAGTTTGTTTTATGTTGTTAATTTGTGTTATTGAATGCCTTACAGGAGGGGTTCACGTTTGACACGCCTCAGCAGCAGGTACTGGGGCAGCAGGCTTTCTTTGCCTACATCGGCAAGAATTACCGCCGATGGCTCCACGATGCACGGGACCGGGCGAAGAAGGCGCTGCCCGCGGGTGCCCCGATGACGGACATGACGAGATATCCCCCACATTGGATATCTCACCGTGTATGGGGGGAGATGATAGATCGGTGGGCTGCGGATCCAGGTTGGGACGCCAAGAGTAAGAGCGGGGCTGAGAACAGACAGAACAGAGATCCGACGCACACGGGGGGGTCGGTGCCACACGACATCGTCCGACACATGAACGCGGTCGAGCACCCGGATCTGGAGGAGGATGAGGTCATAGCTCTGACCTATACTCAGACGCACGTGCGGAAGAAGGACAAGGACGAGACGCACCGGGCGGGCGACTATATTTCAGATATTGCCCGGCGGATCGATGTGAGTCAATTTATTTAAGTTGTTAATGTTTTTTCTTTCTATCCTCAATGTCCGTTTCGTTAATTAATGCCCTAACATATCGTTAAACCACTATTTTTGCAGGCCTCGTATGAACAGCTAAGGGGGTCCGAGCAGCAGTCCGGACAGCCATCAGCGTCCACTAGTACGGCTGCGAGTACTGGGGGTTGAAGCGATGGCTGGATACGCCGGAGGTCGTGAATCGGCCGAAAGGCCGCATACGCGGCCTGCCTAGCACGACTGCTCGTGCCGTGATAGGAGCGTCCTCACCCCCTGCTGCCCCTCCACAGACACCGGCTCCTCGTCCTCAGTTGGACGACGAGGAGATCCAGCGCATTGCTACAGTGGTGGTGAGGATGATCAGGGAGCAGGGCACTGCTGGACAGGCCGAGCCGGCCCCGGATCAGCAGGATCCAGATCCGGGACTCGGCAACCCCTGATGAGCCTCTTCCCGTGCCCGTTCCTAGCTTCCCCCCTGCCCCCCGCGCCCGGCTTGTACTCTTTCCCCTCTCCTAACCGGTTGTATCCGGTTCCCGGCTTGTACATATATGAGTGTTTTTTATAATAAATATTTTTTTATAATTGATTATATATATTTCTTTCTGTATTGATTATTGCACATTGTTGTTGAGAATTGAAAATTGTATTACAGGTCTGGGTAATTGAAAAATAAAAAAAAAATAATTGACTTTTGGCGACGGATTAATTCCGTCGCTAAAAGTATTCCTACAATCAGTTATTTAGCGACGGAATATTCCGTCACTAAATAAGTTGTTTAGCGACGGAATACGCTAAAATATTTAATTCGTCGCTAATTTTGACAAAAAAGAAAATAAATTAAAATTCTAAAAATATAATTAGCGACGGAATATCCGTCGCGAATGAAAAATAAATCCGTCGGTAAAAATGACATATTTAGCGACAGATTTAAAAATTTCGTCGCTAAACTATTAGTGACGGGCTTTTATACGAGGAATTTTTAGCGACGGTGAATCCGTCGCTAATTCTTTTAGCGACGGATTTACTCGTCGCTAAAAGCCTATTTTCTTGTAGTGAGTGCCTTGATGGACTAGTCGGGGGCTAGTGCCTTGATGGACTAGTCGGTGGCTAGTGCCTTGATGGACTAGTCGGTGGCTAGTGCCTTGATGGACTAGTCGGGGGCTAGTGCCTTGATGGACTAGTCGGTGGCTAGTGCCTTGATGGACTAGTCGGGGGCTAGTGCCTTGGTGGACTAGTCGGTGGGCTAGTGCCTTGATGAACTAACCGGTGTATTGGTGTGGGCTAGTGCCTTGATGGACTAGTCGGTGTATCTATGATTGTCTGCATTGTATCTAAAAATTTTCTTTGATATCTGATCAAACTAGTTATGATTCTTTTGATACTCTTGGAAAAATTATCATTGAATTGCATCTGTGAATTGTTCCGTAATTTATGTATATTAGAGGATTTGGTGTGTATTGATGTAGGCAGAGATGACTAGAAAGTATGTCTGAATGATTTGTGCTGGTGTTGAAATCTTTTTGAGAAATCTTCAGTGTATTTTGGCAAGAACTGTCTCAGATGATCTGTATACGTTTTGAAATCCTTTGGAAAACCATCATCGTATCTTGGAATTGATGACTTTGAAAAGGATCTTTTGTTGATTGTTTTGGGACTCGTTGTGATTGTATTTGGCGATTTTGGTATCTTATTTCTGATGAATTTTGATCCTATTTGGAAATCATTGAGCTCTTCAAAACGTTTGAGGTATTTTGCAAATCATCGTCAGTTGGATCCTTTGGAGTCGTTTGGTAATTCTTTTTGTAGTTCTTGTACGACCTTACTGAGCTCTCAAAAGCTCACCCTTCGTTTGATTCCCTTCTGCAGGTGACGATCATCTGTCGCATGTTCAGGGATGGGTTAGAGTCTGTGTGAGATTCCGTTGAGCCCATCACTACGGGGTAATATGATCCATGCGCGGGTCTGCACGGTTGATTCATTCTATCAGGACTCCACTTATTGAGAATCTAAGTTTTAATAGTTAAGTTTGAGCAGTTATTGAAATCTTGTACTTTAAGGAATTTGGATTGGCATTGGATCAGATGCTTTAAAGTATGTGGTAGGGAACATGATCTGACAGGTTTGATGTGATCCAATAGGTTAACGACCCGGGAGTTCGGGGCGGCGGAGCTCCGGATTTTCGGGGTCGTTACACAACTTGTGTGCACATTGGGCAAAGTCGTTTTAGAAAGATACTTTATTTTTTTTTCTGGCATGACCACGAGTAGACGAAGTAAAAGCATACTTCATTTTTTAACGGGTATGTGAATTATAATACCATGGTGAATTTTTATGAAATATGACAGAGAAGTTTATAATTGATGGTGTGACAAGAAATATGAGGATTTTAAGACCTTGAATTCGAAATCAGTCTTACCTCTGATTATCCGATTGAAGCGAAAGCCGGAGATTTTTATACTCGTAGTTTGTTTGAGATCTTCAAGAAAGAGTAGAATGCTAAATATTGAGTAAGGAACCCAACGTTACAAAATACAGGGTGGCTTTGATAATTCCTGACAAGAAAAAATGGCGAACAGTTGACTGTTATTCGTCAAAAGATGTTAGGACTAGTTGTCCATGTGCTAAGTTTGAGGCAGTGGGAATATTATGCAAGAATGTCCTTTACATTTTAAAGAAGAAGAAAATAACGTGATTTTCCTGAGTATTACATTCTGCCTCGATGAGTAATTCAAACTCGATACAAGGTGGGAAATTTTGGCAATAGAACGGAAATTAGTAGGCATTTAACTGAAAAGGGAGCCAACCTGTTAACTTTGTGGTGAGTTCGAGCAAAGTTTTCGAAGGAAGTAAAAAATAAAAGAAATTCTCTTTCAGTAATATACGAGATTGATGCATGGCTTACTAGCTTCTTGGAAAGCAAGCTGCAAGAATGAATGAGGATGACAAGTTGGTGGCAAAATGGTTAGTCAAGTTGGTTGGAGTACACATATTTCTCAAGTCGAAAGTATGAATCAAATTTCTATACGTGACCCTAGTGCCCCTATTAAGACTAAGAGGCGTCCAAAAGTTACTCCAATGTTGAAGTCTTCTATTGAATTGGCAAAAGAAGAAAAGAAACAAAGAACTTGTCCATATTGTCATCGGAAAGGCCATTATTGGACTAGTTGTGCTAAACGAAAGGTATCTTTTGAAGTCAAACTGACCTATTTTTCTTTATTCAATGTAATATCATGTTGCATAAGTTGTTTGAGCTGCATATACTAACTTATAACTTACATTATTCATAAGGACGAATGAGAAGGCTATTTTGTTCAATAATTTAGATTTGCGTAAGATTTGGTATAACCTTGTTATTTTCTTGTTATCTATGAATTTTAGATGTCGACAACAACTTGAACTATGATAGGTGGATAACTGATGAAACTAAGTACTTTGCACTCGGTAAGATCTAAATGACCAGATTCTTCTTATCTCTATCCATTTTTCTTGATTTTTTTATTTATTAGCTTTTCGTGTATGGTTGTGGGTCATGTTTTTGTTTTTTCCATTTCTGCTGGTTTCTTGTTGACAAATTTTATTACTCTTGATTTTATGTAGGAACGCTGCCTAAAGGGAGTTTGGATTACATAATGAGTAGGCACTATAGAGATGCAGAGGCTACTGCTATGGATTTATGTTGATGAACCAAGCTTGGTTTTTGAAATGCCATTGTATATGGTAGAACTTAGACATCTTTAAACACAAGTTTTGTTTTTCCGAACAACTTTGTATTGGAATTATTTTCGAGTTTTATGTCTCTGATTGGTGGATGTGTGTGGAGTATTGCTTCATCACTCAGAAACTTTTAAAAGTCTTTGTAGTATAATAAAAAATTGTTGAATATTTCTTTGTACTTGGATGCAATAATGGCGCAACAGATCTAAAATACCATTTCCAAGTTTTTGGGGGTAAGTGAGATGCAATTTTGTCCCAAGCATAAAAACACATTGCATTTGAAAAAAGTATAGTCACAAGAAAAACCAACCTGTCTCAAATTTAAATTAGTTTAAGACAAAAAAATGTTACTGATAGGATTCACTCAAGTACCTACTTATATTCTAAATAAATGGCACATGTGGAGAAAAAAGAACTATGCAACACACCACTGCCATCCCCTACGTGCACACAATATGACCTCCACAGATATGACCACCAATATGACCATTGTCCTAATTATTCTATACTCGACCCCCAAGACACTAGTACACAATATGACCTCCAAGAATCCAAAACAAACTATAGAAGGAACAAGGTTTTGATTTAGCCTTTAAATTAACCCCAAACTACTGTAGTTAGTAGAAAAAAATGGAACCGATGCTTCATCTCTCAAGAACACAAAAATCCTCCGGACACATAACACTTAAAACTCTTCAATGTATTTGCATATTCCCCTAGTTCTGTTAGTGCAATAGCTTCCTTAACCTTCCCCTCGCTGTGCAAACTAATCAAATCAACATTAGGAGGTGTCTCATCCTGAGCCTGAACACTCCAATTTAACTTAAGGTGAGGGTAGACATGAGAGGCGGAAGTGGAAGTGATGGAAATGGTGTCTCATGTGGCAAAATGAGGTATGAATTGTTCCGTTAATGGTGGAAGGGCGGTCACTTTCCCATTACGAAGGTGCGGAATTTGCAGTTATGTCCATAACATCTCGTTAACAGAGTTCAAAAGAATGGTCTAACACCGATCATGTAACGATGTCTTGTTTTTAAATTGACTAGAAACTTTATCTAAGGAAAGTTTAGCATTTGACAACTCAAGAGTAGTTACCTTTTGACGGTAACACCAATAAGCAATTACCTATTCGATTGACAGGTGCACCTCAGGGTCACTTTTCACCCATAAGTATGCTACTCTGGCCATGTGGTATAACTCATATGTGTCATCCGAATCTCCAGTACGAGGATTGATAAGTTCATGTAAAGCGGGCCTCTCGATTAGTGCTTTTGCCTAAATAAGCAGCAAGACAACTATTTCAAACTACAATAACATCAAGGAAATAACACTAGTTCTTTGTCTAAAAAAGATATTTGAAGCAGTATTGTGCTACAAAGGTATATTGCCTCTTAAGTAGTCATTGAAGCAGTATTGTGCCTCATAAGTATCGGTTTCTGCTCAAAGGCTTCAAAAAAATAGTTCACTTATGGGGATGGTGTTTGTTGCATCCAAGGGTACAAGGGTAACTGGAATTCCAGAGTGTATATCACCTACAACAATCAGTGAGAGATTCGGCTTATAGCCAACTTTCTGTTAATCAAGACCAAAAGGATACTATCAGGGCAAACATAGATCATACTAGCTCTGTGATACCTCCTGGTATACAGTAGAAAGATCACCAAAGAAATTGAACTTTGCGTAAGGATTACTAGTGTAGTCAGTGTACATGTTACCACAGTCCCCATACTGCATAGAGTGGCAAGTTCATTGGCAGTTTTGGGGCAGCAACCAGTTGGGTTATTTGACCTCACACCGCCACCCATGACATATATATGCTCAATATTATCCTTTGGAAAAATTATACATATGTCCCTGAGGTTAGGGTATAATTACAGTCAATGACACTAAGTTTCAAAATGTAACATTCCGTGACCAAAACCTTTTCAAATGTATCAGTCGTGTCCATCCGTCAGGGTTCCATCCAAAAAGTGTACTTTTTTTAATGATGTCATCAATACGTATTTTAAAAATACAAACTTTACCCTTATACTGTATAGAACAGAATAAAGCAAAATTTTCTCACGTGCAAGGCATTTCCCGCTTACAATTTCAAATTGTACTTTTTAATACAATTGGGTATTAACCAAATGGACAGAAAGAAGAAATAGTTGGAGATTCTGTGTGATTGCAAAAGAAGAACCAAAAAAATAGTGAGGGACTGAGGAAAATTAGGGTTTGCTACTAAGTACGAGGGTGGATAGCTTGGATTCTGTGTGATTGCAAAGGAGAAATATACAACATAGTTGCAGATTAAAGGTAAACTGAGCTAAACTTGAGTTACAAAATTAAGTTTCAGCAAATGTAGGGCAAAATTAGGGTTTGCTATATCTGTTAATCCCTAATCATCTACTGGTAGATATGCATCTACAAGTAGAGCAAAAGAACTAAATTTATCACTAAAGGGCCTAGTCCCAATATTTTGGGCCTATGCACACTAGGTGTTTGATAAAAGTCCCAAGGGTGTTTTTTTCCCTTTTTTTTCTTTGTCTGTTGCCTAATCACTACTTTCCTTTTCATTTGCAGATTATGAATGTCAATGTCTTTGTCATCTTCAAGTATTGGACGTAAGAGATCGATTCAAGCATGTGACCTGAACTATGAGGACAAAAATTGCAATTGTGGACACAAGGCTTCAATTGGGATTTAATGGTCCCAGAATAACAAACATAAGTTGTACTACACATGTTCATTTGGAGAATGCAACATGTTTGCATGGTGCAATCCTACCAATCTTGGGCTTCTTGCACCCCAACTTAGCACCCTGACTGTACTTGAAGCACATTTACAGTTTGATGGTTCAATGGAGCATGACAGGCTACTAAGTATGAGGGTTGACAGCTTGGAAGAGATCATGAAAATGTTGAAGATGGCTTTAATAGGATGCTTCTTGATGTGTTTAGTGGCCCTTGCCATTGGAGTGAAGTAGTAGGGTTTGGCAGTTTAGGGCTGTAATAAGTACATATTATGCTTTGATACCTATTATGTAATTATTATTTCTTCTTCTTTAGTGAAGTAATTTGTGTTTTCAAACTATTTCTAATTAGCTTTGTTGTTTTGCAACAACTGTACATAGTAGTATTTACAGTAGATGTTACAATAGTGTATGGTAAATATTGCAAAGATGTCCAAACCTCAATATCATTGTAACATTAATGTCCAACTACCAAGGTTGTCTTGTAACATTAATGTCCAAACCTCAACAATCATGTCCAAAACTCACCAATCCTGTAACAGTGAACTCCAAAATGACACAGCTCATCCTCATTCTAATGTCCAAATGTACCCATACATTGCAACAACAATGCAGCTCATAACACAAGATTGTCAAGTCCAAAAGACATCTTTCGTCCAATTAGAAATTAACATTCCTAAATACAGTCATGTTCAAAAAGACTGTCCATTCCAAAATGACATCTTTCATCCAATTACAAATTAACATCCCTAAGCACAATTAACATCCCTAAGCAATTACAGTAATTACAGTCATGTCCAAAAAGACTGTCAATTACAAATTTGGATCCCTAAGCATACTTACAAAATCCAATAGAACTGAAAATATCAGGCTAAGGTTGTTGATGCATCTTGGGAGCTTGAAGGCTCACCATCAGCAGCTGTCTCAGCATCTTTATATGTGTGTGTGTGTGACTTTTTTTTTGAAAATTGATGTACTGAGGAAACAATTACCTACCATAGGTAATACTTTTAATTTTTCTACGGTTATGGATAGATTACAAGCTGTTGAACAAAAGAGTCCTACCATTCAAGACCTCGGTCCGAATTCGAACCACCAAGTGCCTACAAACTCTGAAGTTTGTTTATCTATTTAAGGAATCCTTCCCTTATGTTTTAGGCAGGCTTTGTTTGAGAGTGAATTTAGTTTACTTTGTTATTCCCTTGTAAATTGTGTGCTTCCGTTCCGAGTAAAAATAATTCTCTTCCTGACTTCTTAACTAGAGAATTTTTACAGGGAAAATGGCTCCTCTAAAGACCAATCTACAAATATCTGGCAAAGGTTTGCGACCACGCGGTAATACCCGCTACAATTCTAGACGAATGGAAAAATCTATTGGCTCAAGTTCCTCATCCTCATATAAGGATGATATGTTCGATAATTCTGCATATAATACCCATGAAAATTTATGGGATATCTTCATCATTGAAGATGAGGAGGAAGATCAATCTTGTTGGGCATCATTCCTTTGGTAAAGCTTGGTTAGGAAAACATCCTTATACCGTCTAACCAGATCCTATTGATGTGACAAATTGTTGTTCTAGGTCATTAGGATCAATTTGGTATCAGGAGATTCATCTTTTTTATAATTCTTAGAGTATCTAGATTTCCTAAAAGGTTTTCTAGATTTGGAGGACTTTTCATTTTTCCCGTAATTGGGAACAAAGAGGTTATCATATCCGAATTGATAACAGAATTGAAGGCATAGCCCTTGTTGATTTCAGAGCTGATCTCAATTGCATCAGAGAGGGAATTGTCCCAACAAAATATTGTGAAACTACCAAACAAGCCCTCACCACTGCTGATTCTAGCAGAATGAAAATCAATTATAAAATCTCCAAATGGTGGCCTAAGTTCAATTACAGTCATTGCAATATTGATGCAGTAGTTCAAATATCTCCTACTTTAAGGGCTACTACAACTCGTCGTCAACTGATTCCAAATACCAGGACTATAGCACTCAAGTATGCTTATGGTAGCAAATAGTGCTCGCAATAAAAATCCCAGAGAAAATGAAACATCTATAGCCAGATACTTAATAGCTGGTTTTACTGGCCAACTCTGTGGATGGTGGGATCATTATCTTACTCCCGAACAAAGATCCTAGTATAGGGAACTATTTTTCCAAACCATGAGGGTTCATAAATCCTACTTCCCATTATTTAAGAAATCCTTCCCTTATGTTTTAATTAGGCAGGCTTTGTTTGAGAGAGAATTTAGTTCACTTTGTTATTCTCTTGTAAATTGTGTGCTTCCGTTCCAAGTGGGCTTCTTTAGTGTGACTCTGTAATCAAGTCTTCTTACTGTAAGTCATTTGGATTGGAGGTGTGACACCCTCAACCCTGGTGACATCACCGGGCTGGGTTATCAACCATAATCACATTCGAACCCCTGTGCTGAATACAGAGCAACTACATCCTCATACGCATACCTCATTAATAGACGCTCCAAAATGCGTCCTTATAAAAATTTTCTTACAAAGATACGTCATACTGCAGCGGAAGACTTTCAGGTCTTTAAACAACATGAATGGTTACAACCTAATATACAACAGTAGTCTTAGGACTCTTAACAACCTATCTAGCAACTCAATCTTTATCCCACCTTTCCTAGCTATTCTTACCTCACATAACTGACCCCCTTGCTCAACTTTTCTAGCTTCTTTGTTTTTCCTTTCTAGAAGGTTCTCCTTGATCAACCTTATAGCCTGCACAATACAACATAAGGAATGAGCGCAAATCGCCCAGTAAAGACAACACGAGGAGTATCGTGTACAAATGATTCAAGAGACTCGGAGGAATAATAATCATCTCAACGATAGAAATGAATCAAGAGTTTCAATAAATGTTCGACATCAACATAATTGTCAAATGATAATTTATCTTTCGTTAGACTGAGCGGCTTGAAGGCCCAACAGAACAGCATTACTACCACCTCCTCATGGACTGGACTGACTGACCGACTATGCAAGTGAACTCGAAATCCAAGGTCGTAAAGATAAACATCATTGAAATACAAATCATTAAAATCATCAACATCAAAAGAAAATCAAATGCAGTGCACATGGACACGACGGACAGGACTCGACCCGACACGACTGACTCTGCTCGAGCGACATTCATCCTCTTTGGCCAGTGATCATAATTCATAGGCCATCCTCCTCATATTGATATCTCATTTTACGGGATCTTCATCTCAGTCTCAAGTAAATAGAAGAGACACTGTCAACAAGCAGGGAACTCATTTAGAGTGTTTTCCCTAACCACGTTACAGCCAAGCAACAAGACTTCATCAACGGGGCGGACTAAGGGAAAATGTATTTCACCTTACGTCCTTAACAACACATCTCAACAAGGAATACCGGATCAACATATGAACCGGTGTTCAGACATAACAACAAAAGTTTAACGTGACATCATCAACAGGGCGAACTTGGGAGAAGATTACCGCAAGTCCTCAACAACGTCCTTACATAAAAGAAATGTCAGTTATCAATAAGTGCCGACATTTCACAACAACAACGCAACGATCTCTACAGCATCATCATCAATAATAGGGCGGACTTGGGAGAAGTTGCCACAAGTCCTCAATGATGTTCTCAAAGAGAAGAGATATCGGCTATCAATAATTGTCAGCATCTCACAACCACCACACAACAACCCCTACAGAATATCATCATCAACTTCAGGTATGCTAATCGAATCGAATCATAGCATACTAGGACACGCATCATCCTCATTAAATTCTATCAACATGGCGGACTAAGGGAATTATTCTACCTTAAGTCCTCAACAGCACAATTCCAAATCAACAAATACCGGTCACAATAATTACCGGTGTCAAATCATAACAACGAGAATTCAACAACACGTCATCAACATGAATTAGCATATCAGAACCGCATTGTCCTTACCTGATTGGCTTATAGCCGAAGTAACTCGCAATCTCTGATCACAACGAGTTGCATCACCTAGTCAAATAATATTCTGGTCGTTAGACATCATTCAACATATACGCACTCCTTATCCTAGCCCTTCTCATTTAATTGTTTATGGCGTCTTACGACAGCTTGTTAATCCAGTCCAATAACTGGATCCTAAACCTAGCCTTATCGACGCATTAGAGATAACAACCTTCCCTCATTTTAGATGCATTAACATCATTCCTTGTTTCTAGCCATTGCTCCGAACGCTGAATTACATGCGTTCCTTAAAATTTGGCGTCAACATGGCAAATTACCAAAATACCCCCTAACGATTCACTACCACTCAAACACCCTAAATCTGCTTCAAAACAACCTTTCAGGTGTCGTACAACTCTTACCTGACTAAAAAGTCCTTCGAAAAACTTTACCGAAAAAATTACTAAAATACCCCTCTTCGGGTGACAAATTACCAAAATGCCCCCTGAGGGTTCCCGGCGTCAGAAAAATCTCAAAAATGCTTTAAAACGCTATTTTAAGCCTCCTGAATTCATTCTTGAGCTGAAAAGTATTTTACAAAATTTTCTCCCAAAAATCCCGAACTGGTATCCGGACCAAGCGCTTAAAAGCTAGTTCAACTAAAAATAGCGAACGACTTTGGAATGACCCGAAATCTTGGAAAATGGAACTTCTCAGAATTATAGAGTCCTCATAAATATTTTGCGCAAAACCGTTTTCGTTTGATATTTTAGATTTCACCATAAAGTTCCAAAATTCCCGCATCTGTTCACCCTCTTCCCGACCTTAGAAAAATTTGAAAAGTTTCCAAGATGTAGGTCTCCTAAAAATAACTAGGGTCTCTTTTTTGTACTTTAACTAAATCTGACCCTAACTAGTTTTTATAAATTCGTGAAAAACTGTCTAATTAAGTTTTCACCTTTAGCGACAATTACGTTTCCTATTCACATTAAGCACACATAGTATTACACCTTAGGAACACACAGTGTCTTCTTCCTTCGGCCGAAACTTCTGTTCATATTTGCACACTCTTTCACCCCTTTTAAACACCCACTTAACTCCTAATACACAAGAATCAAATACTAACATACATGTTTCATTGCATAAACACATATAGGAATCTCCTATCCTCACGGCCACATCAACCTTCCACCCACTTGCATACATTTCAGTTATATATTTGTCCTTCCTCCCCCGCCCCCCCCCCGCCCGTCGAGCTCCAACCATGAGCACACTAACACCTCAAACCTACTGAAAATCCACACTAACCATCCCCGCTCTCTCTTAAACCCACCACATCCATCATATATGCATAATTATGCTACAACACCTACACCCGAATTCCTACACACAGAAAAACACCCGCGGTACACACATAAACACATAGTGCTAAATCACGCAATAAACTCTAGAATCCCATGTGGAAAATACCTAATTGAGGGTTAAGAGCTTTCTTTCTTTTTCCCACTGTCGAATCTCTTCTTCCTCTGTCTCTTTTTTTTCTTGTTCGTTTCCTTGCCCTGTTCCTGTTTCTTCTTCTTTCTGTTGGTTTTCATCCCTTTCCGAAATGGGAAGGTTCATCTCTTCTCCTTTTTTTTTTTTGGTTACTTTCCCTTTTTGGAAATATAACCCTTATTTTCTATTTAGTTTCATGAGTCAGCACATGAATGAGTAGAAGGTGGTCAATGCTCATGACCTGATTCCTAAAAACTTGCCATCTAAAACCCAAAATTGCACAATAGCCCTCCAAATTTTCCATATTCACAAAATGGCCCGAAAGTTTCAAAAATTGTATTTTTGACCCCCTCGACTTTGGAAAATTACAACTTGATCCCAAAATCACCATAACCCCTCATTCCACCTCCTAACACCCACTCATCACTATGATCCTACTTAATAAAATATGCATCCCGTTCACTATATTTTTTAAAATTACATTTTGACCCCTAAGGCCACACTAACCCATTCTTTAACTCCCTAACACTTAGTTATCACCCACATAATGCTACTTAATAAAAATACCCCCTGTAAGTAATCTAATTAATAGCTAGATTAAATTTTGGAATTTTCAGGGTATCATAGGACGAGTAGGGATATTCCTTAATAAAAATAGCCCCCTGTAATTATTCTAATTAATAGCTAGATTAATTTGTGGTATTTTCAGGGTATCACTGGACGAGTAGGGATATTCCTTTCATTGAAATCAGGTTCATATGGCAATTCAATAATATGCTGCTTGCGATGCCAAAATTCATTGGGAACTTCAGCACAAATTTCAGATTCAATCTTATTCTGAAAAGATTTTATTTTCTCTTTTTCTTGATCAAAGTATCTATTTACCTTTTGAAATTTGAGATCTTCTTTTAGAAAGTAGATCAGCTCCAGAATCAACAAGGGCTATGCCTTTAAAGATAAAGTCTTTATTGATGACAATTGGTGGTTATGGTAATATTTGCATTCTTGTTAGAGTTTTTCTATTTCTTAATTTACTTATTATAATTCGACTCTCGTAGCTTACGCCATTTTTATTCCTCCGCATGATATGTTTTGTGTCATGTTCCACTCTCTCAGTGGACAAAAAGTACCGTCAAGGCTGAATCTTGAAGTTCGAGTGAAAAAACGGAGGTCCATGTAAAATAATCACTCGAACAGCAGCGTCCTTGTCTTGATGCCCATGGACTACATTTGTCAGTTCAAGAGGCTCAAGAAGGCCATCTGGAGCCTAGAAGACATATAAAACTTTAGATATGGGATTATGGGATAGCTTGACAAATTGATCAAGGACGGCCTAGACTAGTTAGGGATATTGTAAATCCGACTACAGATGATACCAGATAACATTGAAAATTTTATCTTCATATGTAATAAAAAAACATTTCTGTATTTCCCGTGTTTATGAAATTTTATTTCGTGTGTTTATGGTTTTGTGTTGTGGTCGAGTATTTCTTTTGAGAATTTTGTGTGTTGTGGTTGTGGTTGTTGAGTATTACTTGAGAGAGGTTGATGGTGAGTAAGAAAATGGAACAATGATTTTAATTAGTTTTCTCCATCATCCACTACATAGTCTAGCAGAGTGTGGAAAAAGGGCAAAAAAAATTTCTGTAAGTGTTGGAGGCCAATGTTTATGCTTGGCCATCCGTTAGACTAAATGGCAGACAGTGTGAAGGGCAAATTTTTTTCTAAGTGTTGGCAGCCAATGTTTCTGCTTGGCCGTGCACTACACTATGTAGCGGACGGTGAAAATGGGCAAAAAATTTTCTAAGTGTTGGAGGCCAATGTTTCTACTTGGCCGTCCACTAGACTATATCTAGCAGACGACTTAAAGGGCCAAAATTTTTCTAAGTGTTGGATGCTAATGTTTCCGCTTGGCCGTCCGTTAGACTATGTAGTGGACAGTGAAAATGGACAAAAATTTTCAAAGTATTGGAGGCTAATGTTTATGCTTGGTCGTCCGCTACATTGTCTAGCAGACGATCAAGATGGGCAAAAAAATTTCTAAGTGTTGGAGGCTAATGTTTCTGCTTGGCCGTCCGCTACAATATCTAGATGATTGTGAAAATGGGCACAATTTTTCTAAGTGTTGGAGGCCAATGTTTCTGCCCAAGCGTCCGCTACATTATCTAGCAAACGATGGATACCAAAAAAATTTTGAAGTGTTGGAGGTCAATATTTCTGCCCAACTATAATACCCCAATATTTACTTATGTTAAGTTATTACTTTAAAATAAATAAGTATTTACATAACTAAATAAATACGTTTATTTCCTTCCACATTACTGACTGAAGCTACTTCAAACTGGTAGGCGATGGGTTCTTACTGCTCCGCTAGATCACGGAGATGTTTATATCCAGCCACTGTAGTAGCACCCTTCACGTACAATCGTGTGAATATTGTCACCAGATGATTATACCACAACGTCTATGATTCTTCAAAATCAGTATACAGATGCTCCGAAAAGGTAATGGTACCGTGCAACCTGTTTGCAACCTTAATCCACCGCGGTAAGACATATTTATCGAGGATTGCCTTGATATTCTTTTGAGTGAAAAACTGCATAATATGTTGACACAGAATGCCATGGAACTCAAACTTCCTGCAAACACATGTCACCGAATCCGTCTCTGTGTCATGGCTCACCGTATACAATCTACGCATCTTCTAAGGGGCGAGCTCGTTCATCAACGAATAAACCTTGTAATCACGTGTAGACTTTTCATTTCTAGGTGCCAAACATGTAGCAAGGGCCATGGTTCCATAGCGCAAGGGTTGCATACTATTCACAGCTAGTGCCTGTGTATCAATTGCAGGTAAAGACTCTCACCAACCCTGCCCAAAAGCTATCCCCATGAATGTTTACATAATTTTGTTCTATAGTCTTCTGACAATTAGTGCCATTTTTAGCAACACTTGTTCAAGTAAGTGACTTAACGTTTTTAACCAATGACTTAGTTACTTTAGTGCGGGGATTAGGGAGACTATGGAGGCAACTGTACCCTTTAGTTATTCTTTCTTGGTTATGAAACTTCACGTGCAACATTCCGGAAACTTATAGTTGCTGATCCATAAATGTTATGTTTGAAAAGAAGGCCTCTTTTTTAAGGACATTCCATTAGCTAATTCCAACTCCAAATATCATTGCAGGCGTTGCAATGCACCCTTACGCGGTCTCAAAGCACGGAATAGTGGGGGCTAAGTAAGAATTTGGCAGCCGAGCTTGGGCAGTATCGCATAAGGGTGAATTGCATCTCTCCTTCGGGAGTGGTGACCGGCTTATCTCCCAGACATGGAGCTACACTTGAGCAAATGGAAGCAAGTCAGCATCAGTTGGGAAATTTGAAGGGAAATTTTTTGAGGGTTGAAGATGTTGCTAAGGCTGTGCTCTACTTGGCTAGCGATGATGGGGGTTACGTGAGTGGACACAATCTTGTGGTTGATGGAGGGTTTAGTGTTGTGAATCCAACCATATTGAAGGTTGTAGGACTAATCCAGTGAGGATGAGTAAAAGAGATTTTTGGCCTTGTTCAAGTTTTTTGGTAATGTTTTGTATTCAAACAAGGCATTTTTTTTGGTTATTTTATTTTTCACATGTCAAATAAAGGAAGAATCCTTTTCAAATTATGTATTGTATTAGTATGTTTTATTATTATTTTCGATTTTCTAAGTACGTAGAACACTGAAGTTTAATTTTTATATATTAAAGTGAAGTTTACTTTTAAATGTTCGACTGTTCTATTCTTTTTCCGCCAGCTACGCTTTAAACCACAAGTTGAAGTCCAAAAAAATGCAAAGCTACATATGTATGAACCATATCTTTGGTGAAATGTGCTTTTTTTTACTTGTATCATTGTAAGAAATCATTTAATATTAGGAAGGATAAAAATTGTGTGTGTGTGTGTGTATACCAATACCATTTGATGACACGCATCCAACAAAGACTAATTTTTTCAAGTTGCCATCTCATTTTTAGGATTAATGAATGATTAACAAGAAAAATAAGAAAATCCTAAATTCGACTCTACATGTCCAAGCAAAGCCTTCTAATCGACGCAAACGAAGATTCGGATTTGAAGACTAATTTATATGATTAGAAGGTGTTAGGCACTCCGTCATACTTTAAGCAGTCTCTAACTTATTTTATGGGAATTGTAGACCTCCATTTTTTGTAATGTTATTTGATCTTTCTTGTTTGTTTCACTAAGCTTTGTTCATAATTAAGTTGAAGGTTAATGACAAAATTGTCCCGTGAGATTTACTGTATTTGCACTTTACTCCCCGTATTTACAACTTTGGCAATAATGTTCCTTGAGGTTGACAAAATCATTGCAAACAGCTCCAAAAGTGAATGGTCGTTCAATTTTGGACGTTAAGTCTATTTTGCCATGGACAAATCTGTCATTTCCTGTGATCCCATCATTATAAGAAATTTGACCTTCAACGACGAACACATTTCGTCAAGCAAAGCATCATATTCGTCGAGAAAGGCATACAACGACGAAAAAAATTCATCGCTGAGTTCGTCAAGGATCCGCCGTCAAGAAAAGTCTTTTACATCGAACATCTGTATTCGTCGTTAAAAACTTGATTTATTGACGATTTTCAACTTCGTCAACAATTGTCTCTCATTTTATGACGAAAGATTTCGTTGATGTTGTTCTCTTAAATTTGTCGCTGTATGTCCAAGTTCGTCAAGAATAGTTTAATTTGTTGACGAACTTGAGTTTGTCAGCAAATCCTTGCTTCTCATAATTTTTTCCTTGACATCTTAACTTCATCGTTGAAAATGGTATTCAACGACGAAAAGGTTTGTCATTACTTGTTGTCCCTTTAACGATGAATCTTTCGGTCATTGAGCATCACATTCTAATGATATTTTGCCTATATATTTAGCGACAAATAATAGAACAAAGCCTTCGATCATTTCATATAGAAAACTAATTATATCTATTGCGGATGAAATCCGGAACTTGATTCGTGAATAGACCTGCACAACAAAAAGACAACACCGATGATTCGCCGGAAGGATTTTCGGCGGGAAATCTCTGATGCTTAAGTCAGAAGATATTTCAGGAGATTATAATGTAAACTCAAATGAATTCACTTGCCTTTCTTGGTTCCCGCATTTTCCTTTTATAGGGTCCGTCGTTAGTGGTTTATTTACTTCCCGATTTAATTAGGGAGTTACCGGATTAATGAGAGGTTACTCCCACTAATGGTAGTTAATTGTCTTGAATGGGGGGGTTACTGCCTTAATGAATGGTGTAAATGGTGGGAAGGTAGTTAGTCCCAACTTTACCTTCATTCATGAGTATTGTGGTAGGTTTAACTTTACCATATGGTGACAAGTGTCATAGTAATATTTTTTACTCATATCATTCGCCCCCCATTCCATATTCTTCTTTAAGGAGAATATGGAATTAATTTTTAATATATATATATATATATATATATATATATATATATATATATATATATATATATATATATATATTTTTTGTGAAATTTTGGCCGAATGAAATCCTTAAAGGACTCGTCTGCTTGGCATGGCCGAGTAGAGGTCTTCAATGGATTCGCCTACTCGGCTTGGCCGAGTAGAGGTCCACTAGGGACACCTACTCGGCTTGGCCGAGCAGAGGTCCACTAAGGACTCGCCTACTTGGCTTGGCCGAGTAGAGGTCCTTTAGGGACTCGCCTACTCGACTTGGCGGAGCAGAGGTCCTTTAGGAACTCGCCTACTCGACTTGGCCGAGCAGAGGTCTTTTAGGAACTCGCCTACTCGGCTTGGCCGAGTAGAGGTCCGCTAGGGACGCCTACTTGGCTTGGCCGAGCAGAGGTCCACTAGGGACTCGCCTACTCGGCTTGGCCGAGCAGAGGTCTTTTAAGGACTCGCCTACTCGGCTTGGCCGAGCAGAGGTCCACTAGGGACTCGCCTACTCGGCTTTGTCCAATATGCTCCCGCTCTGTAGAGACTAGGACCAATAACTCGTCTAATCGGATAAAGTAGAGGTAGGGTCCGATATGCTCGTCTGCTCGGCAGGGGTTAGGACTTGAGTAGCTCGTCTACTCGGTTTTACTATAGTTCTTGTCGTGGGGTAATTAGGTAAATTTGCCCCCTGTCATATTTTTAGATGCATATCACGTGTCCAGGGTAACTCAATGGTCACGAGATCTCATCCGTTGGATGAGTCAGTTGTTTCTTTATAAGGGGCAAACCCTTTTGCCCTCTTCACAACTCATTTCATTTCTCAAAGTGTAGAGTGCGAGAGATCATCTTTGCGGCTTTATTTGAAGAAGATTTCTAAGTAGAGTTCAAAGATCATCTTCTTTTTCAAGAAAAGTTTCAAAATTGTTTTCAACTTTTCTTTTGAAATCTCTTGTTTTGATCTAAAATTATGTCCAACGAGGATGAAGAATTCAAGGTATTAGGATAGAGCCCACCTTTGATCCTTTATTTTTAGAAACTGGAGTGCCCTTGGTTCCTTTCTAAGAGTCAAGGGGGGTTCCCGCTAAGGAAGTCTTAAGGGAAAGTGCTCAGTCTCCTAAGCCTTTTGATGCGCACACACTTAGAAGCAAGTTGAGTAGTTATGACCTGAAACTTCTACGGGAGTGTCGTGAAATTCTGTCGATTATAAAACTTAGGCTTCCTGATGAGAATGAATCAACTAATATGACTACAATCGACGAGATTGGTGTTTATTGGGACATGTTCATCAATGGCTTTAGAGTTCCTCTTCATCCTTTCTTTATCAAAGTTTTGAACGTTTATGGGCTTGCGCCCGACCAATTTTCTCCTCACGCATGGCGCTTTATAAGTTTCTTCATCTACTAATGCCATAAACTAGGTTTAAATCCTAGGGTTAGAGTATTCAGATGATTTTTTACTATCTGTACAATAACTAAGCAAGTAGGTTGGTATTTTTTGAGTCGACGCCCAAAGGCCAAAGCCAACCTATTTCCGCACCCTCTATCATCCAATCACCATTGGAAGGATAGATTTTTGTTTGTTAAATTGCCTAATTCTCAAAGGAGCAAAGTCTGTAATGTATGGCTCCCTGAGTGCGAGACTAGAGTTTGTAATAAATTAAAAGAAACGGACTTGTCGGAGGTTGACCTTGAGCACATTAGGAAGCTTAAGGGGGCTGAACCTTTAGAATCTAGATATTATTTGAGTAATGCTCAGCTCCGTGAGTGTGGCATCATATTTTCCCCTGAGCCTCAAGATCTTGTTGACGAGGAAGAGGAAGAGGAAGTGGGCAAAAATGATCCTGGTAAAGCTCTTACCAAACCTCGAGTTTGTTTGATCGTAAATAGTAATCTTACTTTTGTTTTGCATGCAGAAAACATGTCGTCACGAGCGCAAGGAGATCCGCCGCTATTCAATGCCCAAGGAGTTTTGGGAGACATAATTCATGATGAGCTAGATTCGATACATGGTGTTGAGGAGGAGGAGATGCAGGACTTGGATTTTGGTGCATTAGTTTCTGGGTCTCAGCCAAAGGTGACAGAGACTCAAACCGAAGACTTTGTTTTGGGCTGGACTCCCGTGGACAAGTCTAAAGAGACTTCCAAGAAGCGAAAAGCCTCGAGCAGAGCTGGGAGTAGAGCCACATCATCCTCCGTTCATCCTGATACCCCGCATCGCCCTGCCTGGGGAATATCTATTGACGAGTCGGTATTCAATTCTCCCCGCACGACATGGGATTGGTCTAGCCATGCAATTATTCCCATGGATAGGAAGACATTGTCTGGCTACGGCGTCACAGAGACAGCCCATGGGATGGTCCAGCTAATGTCGCAGGTTTATTTCTTCTCTCTTCTTTCCTTTGAAAGTTTTGTTGTTTAATCCTAACTCTTTGTCGTATAGGCTATGGCGCAGGTGCAGATTGGCGCGGAGAAGCTAATTGTTACAGACAAAGTGTTGGACGAGGAGAAGAAGAAAGTAATGATAAAGAACTTTCGCAGGGAGGCTGAGAAGAAAGTTAAAGATTTGAGTAAGAAGGTAGAGCGATTGGAGTTGTCTAACGCTGGGCTGACTACAAAGAATGCCGATCTATCAGCTCACGTTCGATTTGGAGGCCGAGAAGTCGTCGGTAGCTCTTAAGACTGTGCAACTATTCAAGAGATCCAAGGTTTTCCTGGATTAACACCTCCGTGACTCCAAAGGGGCACTTGTGCATGGTTATAATGAATGCAAGAACGATGTCTCGAAAGATCATCCTGAGCTTGACATGAGCATCAATGAGCACAAGTTCACCCGAGAGGTTGCTGCAGAAGCCGAGCGTCAGGCCGAAGAAGCCGAACGTAAGAAAGCCGCTAGTTCCCGGGCACTCACTAGTCCTTCTATGAGCCGCAGTTTAGGTGCTTCCGGGTCAGCGTCTGTGGCTGTTTCAAGGCCGCAACTGCCTCAGGCTGAAGGTTGCTCTCAAGAGATGGAGTTACCAGCAGATGTTGCTGAGCAGAATGATTAGACTAGGATTGCCTCGTCTATTAGATTTAGCCTTGTTGGTATCTTTTATAATTTCTTTTGATGCCTTTGAACTTCAACGTGTGTTCCCAACCTATTCGGATCACACCCCATGGGCCCGCTAAGGGAACCATTTTGCATGACACATCACCCTTTCGCCAGTCAATTGTTCAACGCCATTAGCTGGTCAAAGTGCATCTTCCTTCGAAACATCCACAGGCAATCAGGTTTTTTGTCGCTAAACATTTCTTGGAAGAGCGCAAGACAATTGAGGGGATCGGCCATCCCCCTAATAAGGGGGTCGGCCACCTCTTTAAAGAGGGGGGCGACCTCCTTAAAGAAGGGGTCGGCCACCCTCATTAAGGGGGGTTGGCCACGCTCTTTAATGGGGGGTCGGCCACCCTCTTTAAAGATGGGTCTGCCACCTCCTTAAGGAAGGGGTCGGCCACCCTCTTTAAGAAGGGGTCGACCACCCTTGTCTTTGAAGGGGGAGGCTGCTGACCCCTCTGGCAGCTCACTCAATGCACTCTACAGTGCTCACTCACCACCAGTGGTCACATGACGCTCGTTGTCACCCGCACGTCGTCATCGCGACAACCGTCACTCGGGGCCATGCATTGTCATCTGGGTACCGTCTCCGCGACAACTATCACCAGCATGCTCTTTAACACTCGTCGCCACACCCATGCGCCGTGCCACTTTCATAACATGCCCCAGCACCAGGTATTGTCTCACGACGGTAGTCGCCGCGCCCACGCGCCATAATCATGTTACATGTTTCCGGAGGGCTCTGCTCGTAATGCTTCGACACGAGGACCCCTCGCAGCGGGATGAACTCACAACCTTAAAGTCATCGCCACCACGGGATGGGCTCACTACCTTAAAGCCATCGCCATCACAATCACGGGGGGCTCTGGCACAAAGACCCCTCGCAGCGAGATGAACTCACAACCTTAAAGTCATCACCACCACGGGATGGGCTCACTACCTTACAGCCATCGCCCTTATAATCACGGGGGGGCTCCGGCACGAGGACCCCTCGCAGCGGGATGAACTCACAACCTTAAAGTCATCGCCGCCACGAGATGAGCTCACTACCTTAAAGCCATCGCCGTCACAATCACGGGGGGCTCCAGCATAAGGACCCCTCGCAACGGGATGAACTCACAACCTTAAAGTCATCGCCGCCATGGGATGGGCTCATTACCTTAAAGCCATCACCGTCACAATCACGGGGGGCTCCGGCACGAGGATCCCTCGCGGCGGGATGAACTCACAACCTTAAAGTCATGGCCACCACATGATGGGCTCATTACCTTAAAGCCATCACCGTCACAATCACGGGGGGCTCCGACATGAGGACCCCTCGTAGCGGGATGGACTCACTACCTTAAAGTCATCGCTGCCACGGGATGGGCTCATTACCTTAAAGCCATCACCGTCACATTCACGGGGGCTCTGGCACGAGGACCCCTCGCAGCGGGATGAACTCATTACTGCAAAGCCATCGCCGTCTGGGATAACTTGCGTGACTCTAAGCACTGAGCTGCGATCATGTCCGCTCATGTTACCATTGATCGTCGACACCACCAGGGCAATGACCTCCGGGTCACTCCTGGACGGGAGCAGGTCCTTGGAGGGCAACGCGCCTAGTCCGCCTGGTAGTTGGCTACAGGGGTAACCCTTACCGCTGTCAAGTTCTCTGCGCGTCTCTTGACGCACCTCGTGGGATTTAGTAAGGGGTTGGACCGGTGGCTGGGGCAACGGGCTACTCTGATCATGCTACCGCGGTGTGGTCAGTCTTCTCAAATAGGCAGGGCAGCACAAACTCGGGGACCGGCAGTCCAACGAAAAATTGATACTTTGGGACCCCCTGGTGACGTGTCATTCCCAGGGGACGACACGTGTCGGCTGATGACATATGCACACTTTTGCCTATAAATAGTGGACTTTGTAGCTCATTAAAATGACTTCTCTCTTATTTGACATTTTCACTTTCTCTCTCTAAAAACTTATTCTCTCTGGAATTCTAGTGAGAGAATCACATCTGGACTTCTGACATCGAACCCCTGACGCTGCACCCCTGACTTGGACTGTCGACTACCGACTCTGTTTGTCGTCGCCCTGCTTGCCCTCGCGGCCTATCTGAGGAGCCTTGCTCTCATCCCTTACTCCGTCCTTGGTGTCTCTCACTTTGCATACTTCGAAGCTGATTCGGACTGCACCCTTTGTGGCACTTCCACGTAAGTACGAACCGACTTTCCTTGGCATCAACGTGTAAACTCTTAGCTTTTAATGCAATCAAGGTTCTATTCTTGTGCATTCTTTCTTACAAACCCTTCTCATTCATAATAAAGATAAGTACATCTTGCGCCATATGGTGCAAAGAAAACTAGGCTGTGATAAGCCGTTAGGGATGGCAATTAGACCCGCAACCGGCTGATCTTCGATCCGTCCCGCCCCGATAGGGGTGGATTATTTTGACTTTGACCAGTTATGGGGCGGGTATGGTATTTAAATTGCCAACCCGCAGCGGGTTAGGATTGGATATGGTTTCTGTCCAGCCCGCCTCGGTATCTGACCCGTACCTGCCCCGGTATACAAACCCTAAGTAATTACTTATCACCCAATCTCGGTCATCCATCTTACATATATATAAATGCCCACAAATGACAAAACCCTGCCTTTCTTTCTTTCTTTCGGCCGACTCAGCGCCGCTGCCGCTGCCTTCTCTGCCCCCGCACCGTCAGCCTCCTCACGGCCACAAAACACCTCCACCTCGCCACCACCTAACAGTCAACTAAACACCGTCCACCTTCACCTTGGCCAAACAGTGCACCGCCACCTCCAACGTTCGTCCACATCCACCTCATATTCATGTCCAAATAGCGGTAGTGTTGTCGACTTCGCCAAGTGCGACTGCCACGGTTGACGAAGGAGTGCACGTCGACGTAGGCGCGGCGCATCTGTGAGAGCTACAAGGGGCGCTAGATCTATAGCCTCTGCAACGAGGTAGTGCGATCAGAGTGGCGAATCGGACAATGAGGTGCTGGACCGTCACATAAAGCTTTTGTTTTTCATTCTTTCCTTTTTTATTTTTTTGGGCTGAATTCTTTCTTACCATTTGGTGGTGATTTGATGGGTGAAAATGGTGTTTGTATGTCGGCAGTGGCCGTGGGTAGGGGGTGCCAGTGGTGCTCAAAGTAATTGTGCCTTTTTCTTCTATCAAGTTTCGAACAGACTTTGGATGTGGCTGTGAATGAGGAAAGATTAGGGCGGATCGGGGCGGGGTCGGGTTTCCTAAACTAGATTAGGATCGGGGATGATATTGCCCTCTTTTGACCTGGTGCCGGGGCGGGGCAGGGCGGAGTTTCAGGACTAACGTGGCGGGTGCGGATTTAATAAGATCCGCATCCGACCCACCCCATTTCCATCCCTATTAGCCGTAGTCTTACAAAAGTGATCTAAGCATGAGTAAGATCTAGTATGTGACCAAGTGTGGAGTGCGTATGCCCCCCGGTCTTGCTCATGCGTAGTAGCGCCTTAAATTTATGGCATTCCATGTATGAGGAATTACTTTGACGTCCATATCTTCCAAGTGATAAGCTCCTGGGCCTCCCAGCTTTACAACTTTATATGGGCCTTCCCAGTTCAGCGCTAGTTTTCCAATGGCATCTCGTGGTGCAGAGGCTTCGATGCGGCGCATGACTAAGTCACCTACTCAGAACATTCGAGGGCGTACTCATTGATCATAAAACTTGGAGACTTGATGTTGATAAGTTACAAGGCGCATTGCTGCTTGTTCGCGCCGCTCATCGAGGAGATCAAGATTTGCACGAAGGGCCTTTTCATTCTGGATTGGGTCATACGTTGTTAGACGAATAGATGGTAATCCAATTTCAACGGGAATTAATGCCTCCGTGCCAAATGACAAACTAAAAGGTGTCTCGTCGGTAGGGGTCCGTGTGGTGGTATTGTAAGCCCAAAGGATTTTGGGCAATTCATCGACCCATAAGCCTTTTGCACCGTCAAGCCTCTTCTTTATCCCTCGGAGAAGCGTGCAATTTGTAACTTCGGTTTGTCCATTTGACTGTGGGTGTGCTACGGAAGTGAAGAGTTGCTCTATCGATAAATTAGCACAAAAAGTCTGAAAGGTTGGGTTGTCGAACTGTTTTTCATTATCTGTGATGAGCACCAGTGGAATTCCAAAGCGACAAACAATGGCGCGCCAGAAGAAGTCTTCACACTTCTTTTCAGTAATTGTGGCTAGGGCTTCAGCTTCTGCCCACTTAGTGAAATAATTAATTGCCACAATTACAAATCGACGCTGAGTTGTAGCTGAAGGGAAAGACCCATGATGTCCATTCCCCACATAGCGAAAGGTATAGGACTACTCAACGATGATAAGGGGCTTGGCGATTGCTTGGGGATTGAGGAGAAGCGTTGGCAAGCATCACATTTTTTAGTACAGTCCAAAGCGTCACGATGCATTGTCGGCCAATAATATCCTTGTCGAAGAACCTTGTGCGCTAATGCTCGTCTTCCTAAGTGTTGTCCGCAAATGCCTTCATGGACTTCCCGCAGAGTATAGTTGGCCTCTGATGGGGTGAGGCAATGGAGGTAAGGAAGTGTAAAAGAACGTTTGTATAATACATCGTCCACAATAGCATACCGAGCCAAACGGAGAAAGATACTCCTGGCTTGTTTCCGATCGGCATGTAATGTGTCGTCCTGAGGGTAGGCCTTGGTGGGATCAATCCATGATGGCTCATGCTCGGTCTGCATAACTTCCTTTGTCATAATGCTTGGCTCATGCAAAAGTTTGAGATGGATAGTGCAGCCAAAACCTAATGGATCAAGAGAGGCCAACCTTAAGAGTGCATCTGCAGAAGTATTGTCTTCTCTGCGAATCTGCGTGATCTTGAAGAGAGTGAACGCGCTGGCTACCTCTTTCGCTTTACGCAGATAATTGGCCATCTTTGGATCTTTTGCTTCGTACTTTCCCCACATCTTCTTTACAACAAGCGCTGAATCGCTAAAGGCATGAAGGGATGCTGCGCGCATGGCATGAGCAAGATGCATGCCTGCTATCAAAGCTTAGTATTCTGCTTCATTGTTGGAAGCTTGGAAGTCAAAGCAAAGAGCGTATTCTACGGTCAGGCCGTTTGGTCCTTTGAGGATCAACCCTACACCACTCCCACTTGTGTTCGACGATTCATCGACAAAGAGTGTCCAAGTGAACAATTCAAGTTGGGCGGAATGGAGAGGCTCCTCGTCTTCAATGGGGAAGGTGCATTCAATAATGAAATCTGTCAGGGCCTGCCCTTTGATTGAAGGTCGTGGTCGATAATGGATGTCAAACTCGCCCAACTCTATCGACCAAGGAACGAGATGACCCGAAAGGTCGGGCTTGTGCAATATTTGTCTAAGGGGCTTGTCAGTGAGCACGATTATCGTGTGAGACTGGAAGTACGGCCAAAGTTTTCTTACGGAAATTAGCAAAGTGAATGCCAATTTCTCTGCATTCGGATATCTCTGTTCGGCTCCCTGAAGAACTTTGCTCACATAATAAATGGGGAGCTGCCGTCCATCCTGCTCTCGAATTAGAACAGCACTGATGGCAAATTCTGCAACGACCAAGTAAAGAAAAATATCTTCCCCCGAGATGGGTTTAGAGAGAAGAGGTGGTGACGTAAGATATTCCTTTAGCTTGTCAAAAGAAGTTTGACACTCAACCATCCATTCAAAATTTTTGATGTTCTTCAACGCTTTGAAGAATGGCAAACAGCGCTCAGCTGACTTAGAGAGGAATCTACTAAGGGCAGCGATTCGCCCTGTCAGGACCTGTATTTCCTTGACGCACCTAGGAGCAACCATCTCTTGAATGGCTTTGATATTCTCGGGGTTAGCTTCGATTCCTCTTTCCGAGACCATAAACCCAAGAAATTTACCAGACGATACCCCAAAAGCACACTTGGTAGGGTTGAGACGCATACGAAATTCGTGGAGAAGGCTGAAACATTATTGGAGATCAGTAATATGATCTTCAGCTCGGAGGCTTTTCATAAGCATATCGTCGACATAGACTTCCATGCTCTTCCCTGTGAGGGGTTGAAAGATTTTTTCGACTAACTTTTGGTAGGTGGCGCCGGAATTCTTTAACCCAAATGGCATGACCTTATAGCATAATAAGCCTTGATCCATGATGAAAGTTGTCTTGGCCACGTCTTCTTCATACATGCGGATCTGGTTATAATCGGAGAACGCATCCATAAAGCTAAGTAGTTGATGTATCGATGCATGGCAACATATAGCTATCTTTAGGGCATGCTCTATTCAAATATGTGTAATCGATGCAGATCCTCCACTTGTTTGTCCCGACTTTCGGTACCATAACTACATTGGCCATCCACTCCGGGAAGTCGATTTCTGTGATGAAGCCAGCGTCCAGGAGTTTATCGACTTCCTTCTTGATTACCATTTGTCACTCTGGTGCGAAAGGGCACTTCTTCTGCTTGACAGGTTTGAACACGGGATCAACTGAAATCTGGTGTGTGATCACGGACAGATCGATCCCAGGCATGTCTGCGGCCTTCCATGCAAAGATTTCCATGTTAGATCGAAGGAAGGAGACTAACTGGTCTCTGATGCTCGGCTCTAGCATTGAGCCAATCCTTACTTGTCGCTCCTCATCCCCTTCTATGATTAGTATAGAAACGAGAGCTTCTATAGGCTCCGCACGCCTTAATGCTTTCTCGTCTCGCTGGTCATCAATGGAGAGTGTCTCCTCGGCTTTGCATGATGCCACATAACACCTTCGGGCCAGGATCTGATCTTCTTTTACAAAGCCAACCCCTGTTGGCGTAGGGAATTTCATGATGAGATGATAGGTAGAAGCTACTACTTGTAGCTTGTTCAGGCCCGTTCGTCCCAAAATCCCATTATATGACGATTTGACTTTGACAATAAGGAAATTGAGTGTGTGTACCGCTTGACGAGGTCCTTCCCCCGCGACTATTGTGAGGGGGGCGATTCCTTTCACCGGTGCGGAGGCACCTATGAAGCCATACAAAGGAGAAGATATTGGTTTTACCCTATCGTCAGATATCCCCATCTGATTGAATGCGTCTTCAAAAATGATGTCGGCCGAGCTTCCTGTATCGACCGAGATGCGTTTGACTTGGAAAGCATCTATACGCAAAGTGATGACAAGGGCATCATCATGCGGAAGGCTCACTCCGTCAAGATCTGCATCGTCGAACTCTAGAGAGGTGGATGCTTTTGTTCTCTTAGCCGGTCCTTGGGCAAGATTGACTTGTCTAGCATAGGCTTTTCGCGAAGAGCTAGACAGTCCGCTGGCGCTAGGTCCTCTAGAGATGGTGTTTATAACAAGTGAATCTTTTGGAGGTGCTTTGTCTGCTCTTCGTGGATTATTTCTTCCTCCAGTCCGCTGTCGATGATTGGTTTTGACGAACTGTTTAAGGTGTCCCTTGGCTATGAGATTCTTTATTTCTCGTTGGAGCACTTTGCATTCTTCTGTTGTGTGACCATGGTTCTTATGAAAATGACAGTATGCTTGAGTATCTCTCCTTTCTGCTGGTCCTCTCATAGGCTTGGGCCATTTGAGGATGTTTTGGCCCTTGATTTGGTGAAGGATATGTTCACGTGTAGTGTTGAGAGGAGTAAATGATTTGGAGATGAGCGCTCGTGGACGCTTGGGTTTGTCCTGATTCTTCCCTTCTGGACGATTTCGCCTCTTCTGCCCTGAATGAATCTCCTCTTGATGCGACGTCGTTGAATCTTCTTATGCCCGAAGATACTTCTCTACTCTGTCAAGGAGATCAGACATATTCTCTGGTGGGCGCTTGTTCAGAGAGAATCGCAAGGACGTTCCTGGTCTGACTCCCCTAGCCATCGCAGCAAAAGTCACTCCCGAATCTAGATGATCAATAAGGATTTTTTCAGAATTGAAGCGAGCGTAGTATGACTTTAGACTCTCTTTCGGCCCCTGAATTATGCGAAAAAGGGCCGAAGAATTCTTCCTCTGCACACAACTTGTGAGGAAGTTGCTTCAAAGGGATTTCGCCAACTGGGCCCAGCAGGAGATAGAACGAGGTACAAGGTGTTGGAACCATACGTGTGCGGCTCCTTTCAATATTACAGGAAAAGCCCGGCACATGATCTGGTCAGGGACCAGATGTAGGTTCATTCCTGAGGTAAAGCGAGCCAAATGTTCCATCTGGTCTCATGCGCCATCATATGACTCACACGGAGGCATCTTGCAGTTCGGAGGAGTTAGGAAGAGATTGATTTCCTCTGTAAATGGTCGTCCAACTATAATTGGAGCATTGGAGTAGCGCTCCGCCCGATTACCGCCAGTATTGGCGTAAGTGTTTCTGGTAGAGTGAGCCTCATAATAGTTCTCTTCATGCCTCCTAGATCTCGGATTTCGCCTTTCATCATCGGATTCCTCATCCACCGTTTGTGTCATGTGTTGGTTGTGACTTGTTCGTTCTGGCGACTTAGAAGTGCCTAGAGGCCTGAGTGGTTTTGATTGGGGAGGTGGATTCTCTATAGCAGCTTACAACTTTTCAATGGATTGTTGCATTACTCGAATAACGACCATCAGGTCGTTTTGGTTATCCATGGATGGTGGAGTAGTGTTGATCACACCCGTTGTGGCGACACCGGTAATGGGAGGTTCAGGTACGGCTATAGTTTGAAGTGGACGTAAGACTGTGTTTGCGGATGGATGAGTAAATGTCACAGCTGGTGCCACCACTGCTACAGATGCCGGTGCCGTTGCTACGGTCGCTAGTATCACTGCAGGGATTATGGGTACCGCAACTGTGGTGGTTCGCACCACAGTAGTGATTATTGGTGCACTTACGACCTTTTTGCCGCGGTTGGGTGATTGAGATGTGGATACCCCACGAGCTGGGTCACGTATCAGTGCTGAAGATGACCCTGGTGGAGGGGCCCCACCTTGCTGAGCTTGTGAATTAGGATTCTGAGACATGGCCTATTCACGAATTCTTTGTCCCACGGATGTCGCCAAAATGTTGCGGATGAAATCCGGAACTTGATTCGTGAATAAACCTGCACAACAAAAAGACAACATCGGTGATTCGCCAGAAGGATTTTCGGCGAGAAATCTCCGATGCTTAAGTCAGAAGATATTTCAGGAGATTATAATGTAAACTCAAATGAATTCACTTGCCTTTCTTGGTTCTACATTTTCCTTTTATAGGGTCCTTCCTTAGTGGTTTATTTACTTCCCTATTTAATTAGGGAGTTACCGGATTAATGAGAGGTTACTCCCACTAATGGTAGTTAATTGTCTTGAATGGGGGGGGGTGTTACTGCCTTAATGAATGGTGTAAATGGTTGGAAGGTAGTTAGTCCCCACTTTACCTTCTTTCATGAGTATTGTGACATGTTTAACTTTACCAGATTGTGACAAGTGTCATAGTAATTTTTTTTGCTCATATCACTATCCATTACAAATATTTAGTTGATTATTAGTACGAAGCAAAAATCTTGACATATATCCTCATTAATTACATATATTTTTACTATACAAAATACACTAAGTTGATGCAAATGCAACCGTTCTAGAGGTCAGTAACGCAAAAACTGTCGACCACCCGCTTCATATCATCTCCAGAGATGATCTCTATATCACATCTGAAAACGCCACAACTAAAAAAACAATGATTGCAAGCCCGCATTGAAAAAACAATGATTGCAATCATGTTTAGCCTCTCAAGAAGCAAATATAAGATAGGTAAAGAAACTTGTCCAGTGTACCCAACAAATTGTATCGTTAGAACTAAAATGTAAGATGCATTAATTCCTAAGATTTGCCAAAAGTAATTCTCTCGATATATTCTCTTTAATCTTTTCTATTGTTCAGAGAAAAGATTAAAGAGAATATTCTCTATGAGTTTTTCTCTATAACTAACATAATCTCTATACTTTAATTTCTTACAAGCTTATATATGTAGTTTACTCACCCCTTTTATTTTCAATCATTTGTTATATATATTTACTCTTTTATTGGTGGCCTTGAATAATATAAACCTCAACATAAAGTTATCATTATTTGTACAATAACTTTTGTTGCTATTAGTTGGGACGTACTATTTTAATTATTTTATATACTATTTTTCATCTTCATTTGTTGCTAAAAGTTAACAATTATTAATCAAGTTAATTTTCACAATAAAAAATTGTAGGAAAACTCATATGAAAAGGTAAAATATTTTTATAATTATCTTTTTGTCACTATCGATTTAATTATCGTCATTAGGCATACAAATTCTGAATCAAAACTTTGACAATTATTTCTCCCTTGTGCAACTCATGGGATCAAAACTAGTATATAATTATTATGTGTATATATATAATCTAAGTTGTAATTAATAACCTATAAAAATGAAGTGTGTACAGCTTTCAATATCGCAGCTTTGGTATTGAAAAACTTCAAGTTTCAGGATTAATGTGGGTCCTTTTCTGTTCAAAATTTGGCAGCTGACTCTGCACACCCCAAGGTGCTGCTTCCAAGGTACCAGCTTTTAATAAAGAATGGGGCATATTCAGCCACTGTCCTTACAGTAATCTTCTTCTGTGCGTGTGTGTGTGCGTTTTTTTTTTTTTTTTTTTCAAATGTCAATGAAGGAAGATCCTTTTTAATGTTTGAAACCCCCAACTTGTGACCATGTGCATCAGTGAGATATATTAAATGGCCGGAAGAAGAGGCCATCTTGACTAAATGCTCAAAACACAAAAAGCATGGGAAATTATTATACTATAATGAAACCTTGTTAAAAAAAGATTTCCGTGTTGAATTATTAACTGGCCTGAAGAACAGAAGTGCTTGTATAAATGGTTAAAGCACACCAAGGAAAGGGAACACACAAGTACAAGAAAGGTGTTCTGCTCTCTCCTCTTCACAGGCCAACATGGGTGATTCTTCTTGTATAGCAGCTCCATCCACCAACAGGTAATTGCAAGTTTTCCAACTATTTCTTCATACATTTTCCAAAAGATAATAAACGAGTTGCAATCGGCTCTGCAAACAAATTTAGTACACGAGCAAAGACACTGATCCCTCGAGCTCAGATAGAGGATTATTCCGTAATGCAGAATTGTACCTACTATATCCGTTGTATATCGTATTCTTGTAACACCAATTTACTTTGTTCTCAATTTTTTGTTTGTCATTCTACCTTCAAGACCCATTATGAATTGGTCTAGTCTACTCTCAACTGATCCATATTTCCTGTCAGGGCTAAAGTTCATGGCAACTCAATCCTTTTCAGGCTACAAGGCAAAGTAGCTATCGTCACCGGCGGTGCAAGTGGAATTGGAGAAAGTACCACGCACCTCTTCTGGAAAAATGGTGCCAAAGTAGTCATTGCCGACGTCCAAGATGAACTTGGTCAAGCCATCTCCGATAAGCTTGGCGAAAATGTGTGCTACATCCACTGTGATGTATCAAATGAAGAAGAGGTGATCAATCTCGTCGACACCACCGTTGCAAATTTCGGCCACCTGGATATAATGTTCAACAACGCTGGCATTGTGGACCGTCCGTTTGGGAGTATCCTGGACACTACAAAATCAGACCTAGAACGGGTCCTCCGTGTTAATGTGATTGGTTCATTTTTAGGTGCCAAACATGCAGCAAGGGTCATGGTTCCAGAGCGCAGGGGTTGCATACTATTCACAGCAAGTGCTTGTGCATCAATTGCAGGTAAAGACCCCCAACAACCCTGTCTAAAAGTTGTTCCTATAAATCTTTACGTAATTTTGTTCTAAGGTTTTAATATCTGACAATTAGGCACCACTTTTCGCTACACTTATTCAAGTGAAGTGACACTTAAAAGTTTTTTTTACCAATGACTTAATAATTTTAGTACCTGGGTTAGAGGGACTATGGGGCAACTGTCCCCTTTACTAATTATTTTCCTAGTTATGCGACATAATGAAACCTTATGGTTGCTGGCCCTAAGGTTGTCTTTGAAAAAAAAGGTCTCTGTTTTAAGGACATTCCATTAGCTAATTCCAACTCCAAATTATCATTGCAGGCTTGGCGTCGCACTCTTACGTGGTCTCAAAGCACGGAGTAGTGGGGCTAAGTAAGAATTTGGCAGCCGAGCTTGGGCAGTATGGCGTAAGAGTGAATTGCATCTCTCCTTCGGGATTGGTGACTGGCTTGAGTTTATCCGCCGGACAAGGAGCTACGCCTGAGCAAATTGAAGCAGGTTTGCATGAGTTGGGAAATTTGAAGGGGAAATTTTTGAGGGTTGAAGATGTTGCTAAGGCTGTGCTCTACTTGGCTAGTGATGATGGGGGTTATGTGAGTGGACACAATCTAGTGCTTGATGGAGGGATTAGTGTTGTGAATCCCAGCATATTGAAAGCTGTAGGACTAATCCAGTGAGGAGGAGTAAAGGAGTTCTGGTCTTGTTCAAGTACTGGTCATGTTTTGTATTAAAATAAGACTTTTTTTTTTTTAATGTCAAATAAAGGAAGATCCTTCTCGAATAATATATTGTATTATTCCTTTTCAATTTTCTAAGTACGCAGAATACTGAAGTTTATTTTTTCTATATTACACTGAAGTTTACTTTTTAATAGTTAACTCTTCTATTCGTTTCATGTGACCTACACTTTAAACCACATGTTGAAGTCCAAACAATGCAAAACTACATATGCATGCGACGTATGTTTGGTAGAATATTCTTTTGTTACTTGTATAGTTTTAAGAAAGAATTTCATGAGGAAGGATAAAAATTACGTACAAAAATGTATATACCCAATATACCAATACCATTTCTGACGACACACATCCAACAAAGACTAGTCTTTCAAAGTTGTCATCTCATTTTTTGGGTTCACTAAATTATTATTAAGAAAAAATAAGAAAACCCTAAATTCGTCTCTACATGTCCAAGCAAAGCCTTCGAATCTACGTGACAGGAGATTCGAACTCAAATACTAATTTAAATTTAAATTTAAATGACCCGAAGGTGTTATGCACCTCGTTATACCTAGATGGTGTCTGACTTGTTTTATGGTGATTTTTATCCAGAAACAACTTAACAAAACAAATCCCAATTTAAATTAAGTTTGATTTGAATACAAAGACGGGGGTTGAATGGCTTATACGTACCCGACCAGACAAATCGGGCTCACAACCAAGTAGTTCGATCCTAAGGGAGGTAACCTAAATCCCGGTCAGTGCTTTATGATAGACCTAATTCAGTTCAAATCCTTCTAGTTGAATACTTTGAAGACTCTTATATTGGACTACAAGTCCAATCCAAACAGAATTCTAATCCTAACAGAAGTCTAATCCTAACCAATTTCTTCTTTTGCAATATAGAGGTATTTTTGTAAATATTTTAAAAATGATTTCCCATTACTTTAAAAACTAAAAAAGAATCCCAAAATTTGGGGGGTGGCTATGCCCCACCACCCCCTCCCCCTGGCCGCCCCCGGTTATGCGGTTGGTCTGCCTCTGATTCAATTATTTTCGCTTGCATATTTGGTACCCTTTATTATAGTGCAATTTAACACTTTATTTATTTGTGCACTTGGTATTGGTACACCATTTGTCTTTCCATGTGCAGTCGAAGGCTTGCATGTAAATGAAATTGTTAAGCATAACTCAACATTGTTCTTCTACTCTGCTGTATATACCTTTCCTTCTCATTCTCTAATCTTGTGCTTTGCAATGGTCCATGAGTCCGATCTTTAGTATTCTTTCCCTCCCTCCCTACATCCCTCTCATTTTCCTTTTCTTGTGGAAATGCACTGTTTTGCAATGCTCCAATCTTTTGCGTTCTCCCCCTCCCCCCCTCTCCTTCTTGTGGAATTTATGTTGTTGCATGTTCTTATTATCCCTTTGTTAGTCAACTGCAGAGGTTGATATTTCGAATTTGGACCAGCTTGGTTTGGGATTAAACCTTGCTCCTTACTTCTTTTGATTCCAGGTTCTTTAAACTAAACCCCATTCAAGCTAAAATCTTAAGAAGTTAATGGTTCTTTAAATGTTAGTTAGTCAATACTTTTCTATTCTTTTATCTTTTGGATCAGTAGACATGGTTCTTTGAACTCAACCCCATTCAAGCTCAAATTTTATAAAGTTAATGTGGTTCTTTAAATTCAATGTAGTCAATACTTTTTTACTTCTTTTTTTGTTTTGATCAGTAAACATGCAAGTCAATTGCAACTAATGGTGTCGTTGGATCTTCCTTCCAAATTATCTTGTGATGAGTTAAATAGGAAAGCTAAGATTGTATAACAGTTCGTCAAGTTCGGGATACAATAAAAGTTACTTTATTCGGAATTTTGTGTGTTTTTATATGTGGTTAGATATACCAGATGAAAGAGAGATGGATATTTGTTGAAATCAGACTGCTCAAAATACTGAAAGAGAAGAATCAAAGTTTGTTAAAGACGATGTAGGAAAATTCAGCAAAAAAGAAGTGTGTTTAGCATAATGCAAAGAGGGGATTAGAGCCTATAGTTAGTCAATAACTCTTCCCATATGCGAACCTTCTCAGGTCAACAATCAAAGAGTAGTTGGCGTTGCTCCATGTAGCAATTATTGGTGCTATATTGCTAAGTTCTAAACAACTTTTACTTTTTCTTCTTAACTAGGAGTTGTCGAATTTTTTGAAGTTGTTACGGCAGATATATACCTTTCATTTTAATGTAGAAACAAAAGTACAACAGCATCGGCCAGCATTTGAATCCAAGGCCTCTTTCATTGGGTGCTAGAGAACAGTGCAGAGAAGCTCGGGCTAATAGGCTTTATATTATTAAGGACAATCGGAAAAAAAGTATTATTACATTTTATGAGTTTTTGTAGGGATTTGTAATTACATTAAAGTACATCATTGTTCGCTTTCCATATTGTTCGACTTCTTGTGTCAACCATCAAAGAGTAGTTGATGTTACTCCAGATAGCAATTATTGGCTCTATGTTAAGTTCTTAATAACCTGCACTTTTTCTTCTTGATTAGGAGTTGTCAATTTTTGAAAAGGTGTTACGGCTGATATAGACCTTTCAATTTTATTGTAACAGTGATACTACAACGACATCAGCGAGCATTGAATCTAATCCCTCCTTATTAGATGCTAGAGAACAGTGTAGGGAATTCGGGCTCACAGGCTTGATACTCTAAAGGGCAATAGATGGAAAGGTGTTATTACCTTCTATTTAGGGGCATTTAATAAAAATGGAATTTAAGTGCTAAAAAAATTAAGCGCTGAATTCAAAAAACTAAAAACTTTAAGCGACTGAACTTTTACATAAAAATAAGTTAACTTCTTTGATAAACCAAAAATAAATGTCTGAAAATTATTCCATTTACAATTTTATCCATTTTACCTAGGGATGGCAATTGGGCGGGTTGGATGCGGATCTTATAAAATCCAAACCCGCCCCCCCCCCGCCCCGACCTTTCCTGAAGCACTAAAAACCTGCACCAACCTGCCCCGCCCCGTTCCACTTGGTTTGGCATAATTCTTTTTCACTCCTTGAACATGTATTACAAAAGTTACACAAAACTATATCACAAAATAAACTAGATAGATATCAAATTAATGTCCAAAAATCTTAAAGGAGAGATTTAACACAGTTCAAATAAATTACACCACAATTCAAATTATCGTTCAAATAGATTACATCACATTTATGAAATAGTTTATTGCAACACAAATACAACAAAGTAATCAACAAAAAATTTCCAGAGCAAGCTAGTCCAGAGACTCCCACACTTGCATTTGGTGTTGATGAATGAGAATTCTAATCTTCCAATGTAGCTCTAGGGGTTTGCATCGGAGATGATGCGAAGGGAAAAGACGTAATTTCATTGGAAGACATAATTTTATCTGCATACACATTTGAACACAAAGAAAACTTAATCACTGAAATAACTGAAACTACGCAAAGCTTGAATTAAGTCAAAAATACAGAAATTACACAAGACTATGTCCCCTGCAATTATACATGGATGCTTTCCAGTGTAAGTAGCATTAGTACCTAAGAAAGGTATCACATACTAGTAACTAAGCAATAAAAACTCAATTCCCAAAAAGACTCAGAACAGTGCGAGCAATAAGAAATTATTACACGAAAAAATCAATTACCTTAATTCACAAAAAGAAACAGAGAAACACAACTCATACCAGTTCATGCCCATCATTCAAAACCAATTTAGAAACAAAATCTAAAAAAAATACCAGTTCATGCCCATCAGCAACCTTTCACATACTAAATCTATGGTCCCATCATTCACTACAGCAATCCGAAGTGCTGTTTCGTGGGGCATTTCCCTTGTCATTTTCATGGCTTCTTTAATTCAATGAGGTTAAATCCATCATTAGTCCATGGTTCATCATCAAGCTTTGACTACAATTAGTTGAGGATATCTCTAATTTGCCATAAGATTTGAATAACATAGACTTTCAATCCCATGATCAATTTTCAGGTTAAGTCTTTCAAACCAAGAGTCTTGTGTTTCATGGCCATCATCCACTACAGCAACCTTTCACCATTTTAGGAAAAACAGAAGTATAACTATGAAATTCAATTCCCTTCACGCACAGAAAGAAATAGAGAAGTACAACTATCAAATTCAATTCCCTTCACACACAGAAAGAAATAGAGAAGTGCAACTATGAAATTATATACCTACATCATTCAAAAATCAATTATAAACAAGATTAATCACATAAATGATAAGAAGAACGTGATTAATCTGGATGGATGTTCGACAGAAATGATAAGAGAAAAATAGAGAACCTAGTTCCCTTGATTCAACAGAAAAATAACCCAATTTGGACAGATGCTCAACAGAAATTATAAGAAGAATATAAGCAAGAATCACGTTACAGAAATGATAAGAAGAATATAGCTACCTTGGATTCGGTATAAGAAGGAGAGAAGAAGAAAGATGCAGCGGCGGCGGCCGGCGGTGGATCCGTCGACAGAGTCGCAGAGAGGGAGAGACGAGGTAGTGGCGGCCAGCGTGGTAAGGGGAAAGTCGACAGAGGCACTGAGGCAGAGAGAGAGAGGTAGGGGTGAGCATTTAAACCGTAAAAACCAATCCAACCGTAAAAACCGAACCAACCAATCCGACAAATTTCAAACCGATCGCAAAAACAATTGGTTTGGTTTTTTTTTTCACAAACCGCATGTCTGGTTCGGTCGGTTCGGTTTGCTTTTTTTGAAACCGTTCTAAACCGAACCGACCGTATACAATATAATATATATATTTTTTTAAACTAACCCCAGTTAGTTTTAACTGGATTAGGTAGTTAAACTTAACCCTTCATATAAAATATCAACAACCCACTAAGTCACTAACCCTAAATCCTATTTCATCTTTTCATTCTTTTCTTCCATCACCATTCGCCGCCCACTGCCCCACTCCCAGATCTGCTCCCCAAGGACCACAACCTCACACTCCACGCCTCAGCTCAGCCCTCAACTCTGAAGGGCCAAGGCAGCACCTCCAGTCCACCACGGCAGCGCCTCCACCAATTCATCTTTTGATTCTTTTCTTCAATCACCATTCGCCGCCCACTGCCCCACTCCCAGATCTGCTCCCCAAGGACCACAACCTCACACTCCACGCCTCAGCTCAGCCCTCAACTCTCAAGGCAGCACCTCCAGTCCACCACGGCAGCGCCTCCAGTCCACCACGGCAGCGCCTCCACCAAGGCAGCGTCTCCACCACAGCAGCGCCTTCTTCAGCGTCATCTCTTCAGCCGCCGCCTTCTCCAATCGCCATCTCAACGGCTCAACCTCCCACAGCTGCGCCATCTCAACGGCTCAATCGCTTATGTAATTTTCATTAGAATTTTAATAATTGCTATGTAATGATTTGTGTGTAATGAGTTATTTTCTTTGGATGTTATGTAATCTAATTAGAATTATAGTCTTATGAGCTAAGATCTGCTGCATTACTTGAGTTTTGTTACAAATTTTTAGTTATTTTGGGCCTAGAATGGAATCTAGCTCAAACCGATTTAATCCGTTTAAACCGAACCGTTCGATCCGGCTAATCCGTTCAAACCGAACCGTTCAAACCGAACCGTTCAACTACGGTTCGGTTTATTTTTTCCCAAACCGATGTTGGTCGGTTCGGTTTGGTATTCAACCTCCAAACCGAACCGACCGAACCGTGCTCAGCCCTAGAGAGGACTGAGAAGATACAATCTAGGGTTTCTTTACAAAAATATATATACTACAGGATGGACGGCTAAGATTGCATGATACATAGGGTAAGTATACTGGGGCGGGCACGGGTCGCGAGGCGGGTCGGATACCGGGGCGAGTTGGACAGAATACCATACCCTAATCCTAACCCGTTGCGAATTTTGAAAAAAAATATCATACCCACCCTGTGACCCGGTCAAAGTCAAAATAACCCGCTCTTATCAGATCGGAGCGGGTCGGAGGTCTGCCGATTGCAGATCTTTTTGCCATCCCTAATTTTACCAAGATTATGCATTTATTTATGTATTTTATAACTTTTTTATTTTTATTCTTTTTGCCAAAATGGTGTTGGTGGTGGTGGTGGCAGTGGCGATGGAGTAACAATAGTGGTGGTGGTGGCAGCATCAACGCAAAGGTATCAATGGCAGTGGTAGTGGTGCGTGAAGACGTGGGGTGTGGTAATTAAGATGATAGTGATAGGCAACGACATGCAGCGCATCGCGGTCATGACAGTGGTTGTAGTGTGGTGGATATTTAGATGGTTACAGACGTAGTGATGGGACGATAGTGTAGTGGAGGTGGCGATGTCCTTGTTGTGGTGGTGGTGGTGGTGGTGCTAGGTCGTGGTAATTTTGGTGGTGGTAACAAAAAGGAATAATAGTTCTGGTGGAGGTGGTGGTTGTGATAGTGTGGTGGAGGCGCTGTTGCCAGCAATTAATTGAGGCGGCATTATGGCAGTAATCATTTTTATGTAAAATTATGCAAAATAACTTTTACTCATCTCACTTAGAATTAAGTGATAAACATTAGATAAGTTCACGATGACTTAAAATTTTAGACTATTTTTGGTAGGTATTAATTTTTAAGTGATAAAACTTTAAGCGTTATCAAACGTACTTAATTAAAAATTATTGACAAGTTTAAGTTTTAAATGCATGTAACTATGTTGAAGTAAATAATTATTCGCTCTCTATATTGTTCGCCTTTTTCTTATGTCAATGACTAAAGAGTTGTTGACAGTAATTACTGGTTTTATATCTCAAAGTTCTAAATAACTTCTCCTTCTTGATTAGGAGTTGTCAAAAATTTTAAAGGTGTTAAAGCTAATATGTACCTTTTATTTTTAATGTAGCAGCAGTAATGCAATGGCATCAGCCAGTAGTGAATGTGACGCCTCCTTCATTAGATGCTAGAGAACAATGTAGTGAAGTTCGGGCTCTGTTGGCACCAATATTTTCACAAATACTGTGTAGACACGTGGCATGATGATAACCACAAAGGAGTGCATTAATGAAGAAAGTGGAGAAGGCACGACTGCTATGGTTACCATCGGTTACCGAATTGCAAATAGGAGATAAATAATTGAAAAGGAACGCGGGAAAAAAAATATTTGAATGATCCGCACAAGAAGGAGGAAACCGCCAAAGTACGTCATGATCGATGGCGTTAAAACAAACGTGGAGATAAGATAAATGTATCAAAGAAAAACAGTTAGTAAGAAGTTTTTGAAGCAGGCCACAATCAGCCCGATTGAGAAGATTTCGGAGGGAGTGATCGATCGTGGGGTTTGAGAAGTTATTCCCAGTAAAGATAAGGAATGACAGTTACCAGAAGGAGATGGTTACAAATGATGTATATATAAAAGCAGATGCAAGGAATCAGAAAAGAGGTGGTCAATCTCTCAACAAAACTAGACTAGGAAGATAACATGTTTAAATTTCTTTAAGTAGTCTGCTAGATGATCTGTGTAGTTTCGATAAAGAATCGAGTACGTTGTAGAAACTGTGTTCGTTGTGTTGTAAGAATTATCTTTGTAATTCCAGTGGGCGCATCGTCTGTCGATCAATTCAGCATATTAGCCTTAGTTAGTTTTCCTTTTTAGTGAAGTCATCATGCCTGAGAGGCAAAACAAATCCCACATTGTTCATCTGTTGTGTCGCAAGCGCGTGATCGATAACGAGTTTGCTCAGTAGCGCAAACATTGGCATGCCCAGTGGGACACAAGTAGCTAAAAAAGAAAACCATGCCAAGCACACATAGTAATGTTGTGAGGTGAAATGGTACCACTAATGGTACTGAAAATCCAAACACCTACAATGATGGTGACAATTTGAAAGAAACAAGGAATAATCAAGCCATTAATGGCATGAACATGAATGAAAATGTAAACGCCAACGTTCAAGATTCAGGAAATTCCAATGGGGGAAGCTCCGGTGACAATGTAAGTCCTAACATGGGGATGCCGACTATCGGCCACAATGGCCAAACTTTGGCACGGATGATGGACCAGGACAGTTCATCAACCCAAGAGTTTAAAGACATGGTGTCTCGATTTATGATTGTTTTGGAAAATCAAACTATGTCTTTGAATAAATTGGTTAGTGAGCAGAGTTAGTTTGGCTCCAAGATAGTAGAAGAAGTGAAGCGAGCCTCAGAGGAAATAAACGCCTCTAAAAGAGAAATGATAAAAGGTCTGTCGGGAGAAATCCAAAAAACAGACTTCTTCTATCGCTAAGGTGGTAAATCTAAACTTGAAAAAGGGGAAAGCCCCTGTTAACAGCCATACAGATCCACTGGAGCTCGACGGTTCTCCTATAAGGATCGAAAATGTTGTAAAACAACCAAATGGTTTGAGTTCAAATCAGTCGCACGACTCTGGTTGGTACATTCCCGCACCTATTGACGGAGGAGAAAACGGGCCAAATAGGAAAGAAGTAGGAGGAAGTGGGATAAAGAACCCCGCTACATGGCCTAATAATATCAAGGTTCCTAGAAATGGAAATGGCCAGTACCATGCTGGCCAGGAAGTAGAGGGTACATACACCCCTCCTCATAAGAGGAACCCAGAAAAGGTGAATAGGTTTGAAAATCCTGTGTTCGAAGAGACGACCGATAGTGGTCAAATAAATGATAGGGAAATGATGGGTTACAAATCTGTGCCACATCTACCGCATGAATTCCATTGAGCGGGAATGGGCCAAATGCCACATTTACCGCATGAATTCCATCGAGTTGAAATGGGCCAGATGCCACAATTTCCTCATGAATTTCCACGAGTTGGAATGGGTCAGGGATATAGGCCTATCGATAGGCCTCTATATCGAAAACCATACCCTAATGAGATTGACCAGTTGGAAGTACCTAAAGGGGCAAAGGTCCCAGAATTCATCTTGTTCCATGACCATCGAACACATTGCTAGGTTTACCTTCCAGTGTGGAGATTTGGGTCAAATCGACTAGATTAAGTTAAAATGGTTTCAGTACTCGCTGACTGGGGTAGTATTTTCGTGGTTTGCAAATTTGCCGCCTAATTCAGTGTTCTCTTTCAGAGACATGGAAGCTTTATTCCATGCTCAATTCTTCAAAATGAAAACCTGAGATTTCACTGGCCGATTTGGCTAGACTGAAGCAACATTCAGGGGAGAGCGCAGAGCAGTTCTTAAAAAGGTTCAAAGCTTCAAAAAACAAGTGTCATTTTCAAATGCCGGAGTCAGAGTTGGTGAATCTAGCCCTCAATGGATTAGATTTAGAAATTAGGAAAAAGTTCAAAGGAATGGAATTCAGAAATGTGTTTGAGTTATCGTCCAGGGTAACTCGATATGAAACTATGTTGAGGTAAGAGCAGATTAAGAAGAATTCCTCGATGAGAACTTATTATCAAGATCCTATTGATCTAGAATTTAACACTGCAGAAATGGTTGGGAAAAAACCAGTTACCTGCGAAACTCGGGCTATAGTAAAAAACCCTATTAGTCTGCCCTCGAGACAGCCAAACAAGCTGAATTCATCACCTCCGTTGATAAAATATTCGTTCGATATAAATCAAACAGATCAGATCTTCGATAACCTCCTGAAGATTAAGTTTATCCAGCTCCAGGGCCCTCTTAGGGCCCCAAAGAATAAGAAAACTAAGTTTTGTAAGTGGCATAACACCATTAGTCATAACACTAGTAATTGTGTTATTTTTCGCAATGCGGTGCAGGACCAAATCGAGGTTGAACTCCTCAAGTTCATTGACAAGGACAAAGAAGTGATGGAAGTAGACCGCAATCATTTCCTATAAATGGCATTTGATATCAACATGGTGTCGGTGGACTACAATCCGATCGACTGCTCAAGCGAAGGTGGAAGTTTAGAAAGCAATAACTTTAAGACAAGGAAACCTTTGGAGAGAGATCGGAATAGGAGAAGAACCAAAGAAAAGGTAAGTTATGACTATGATATATGGATAGGAATTTTGGTTACGATAACAAGAAAAGAGAAGGCGTTTTGTGGGCCGATGAAGAAAGTAGCTCCAACAAAGGGAGTCTGATCTTGAAATTAGGCACATATGTGTCTAAGAGTGGACCGATAGGAGAGCCGATATGTCAGAGTTGTGGTACCTCCAAGGAATGGTCAAAAAAGATATGGCAAAAAGAGCGAGTGATAGAAAATAAAGCTCGCAGAGAAATGATACAAGAAGGCAAGCCGAGGAAACCAGAAATTTTCCAATCGGGGATGAGTTTCAAACAGCCAAACATGGCTAACCAAGTCATTTATCAAAATAACATAGGGCCAGGACATTTTGGCTCGAAAATGGTGAGGCCAAGGTTTGGGCCGTTTGATCCGGCGTATGTGTCAAAAATTTATAAAGGGAAAAATCATATAATGGCTGGGCAACAAAATGAATTTCGAATGATGCAAAAATATCGAGGGGAATCAAGGATGTTAAAGCCAAAGGTTCCTTCTGATGGATTATTGGCATAGGGTTAGTCAGGAGAAACTCTCGTTTCTAGAGACATATCAAGATTTAAGCAGAACTTAGAAAATAAGAGTTCAGAGAAAGTTCGCAGCTATAATGCAAAAAGAGTTAGAGATTAAGCAAGCCCAACTTGAAAGGAAAAAGTGGATCTGGACCAGAAAGGAAGAAAGTCAAAATACGGTTGGAGATCAACAGAAGAAACAGACAGAGGAAAAGACTCTTCAAGAAATGGTTGCAAAAGGGAGATTTCAACAACTTGAAAAGCTGTCAGATAACAAAGGAGCAAAGACGATTGTTCCCGATGAGAAAGATGATAAGAAGGGAGGCAGAATAGCTATCGAAGGCAAAAAATTGGAAACAAAAAGAAAGTTTCTTTTTGGAGAGCACGAGGTTAATATCGACTGCAACATGGTGTTTATTCTTCCTCTCACATTTGAGGCAAAGGAAGAACAAGTAATCCAGAATGAAGAATATGTTGAGGATGATAGAGCACCGGTGCCAAATAGCTTTGCAATAAAAGAAACGGATGATACGATAGAGGAGGTGAGTCAAAACCATTAAAGCAAAGGAATCATAATCGATCGTGAAAATAGGGTTATATTAACTAAACCAGACCCTCAGAGAACAAGGCATTTAAAGCCTTTGTTTATTTCCACATTGATGGATAGCCAACTAGTGGCCAGAGTTATTGGTTGATAACGGAGCTACGATAAATATTCTACCCAGGAGAATGTTAAAAAAGCTATGCAAGGATGAAAAAGATCTGATTCCCTCCGTAATTATGGTATGCAATCTTTCAGGAGGCGTTTCAAGGCCAAAAGGTGTAGTCCCGATAGAGCTTACGGTCGGGAAGAAGACCAAAATGTATCCATTTTTTGTGATTGATTCTTCCTCAAGCTTCAATGATCTGCATGGGAGGAATTGGATACACGTTAATAGTTGCATACCATCTTCACTTCATCAAGTTCTAATATTTTGGAGAAAGGAGAAAGATGGTAGAAAAGTGGTTGAGTTGGTTTGGGCCGATGACAAACCATTTTTGGCAGATTCAAATTGTATTGAAGCAAAATTCTATCGGCATGACATATAACCGATAGTATTGGATGAAGATGGAATTTTAGTGAGTGGTCGAGGGATCGATTCTATGGTAGGACCTGGCAGCAGAAGGTCCTTGCCAAGTACATATGAAAACAGTTATTAATCATTAGGCACCCACGAAAGGGATGTGGAGTACAACGGAAACTAGAATATGCTTCCATAGCTGAAAGTTTGAAAAGTAAAGAAAATTGTAAAGATTTTAAAATTGAACCGATAACGGTTCAAGATGTGGATAAAGTTAAAGAAGGACAAGAGGCAGTAAGAAAGACCTTCAAGAAATTGATGATCTATGCCATGAAAAAAAACGATTGGCGAGGTTGTCACCTATTGACTGGGCTGAATGTGTCGAGGATGACGAAAATGAACGATTGGATGGAGTTCGGTTGCAAGATCTTAGATTGGCGCCAGCCAAACTGGATGATTTGAAGATAGAAACACAAGACCCACTGATAGAGGTAAATTTGGGAACGAAGGCCGATCCACAGCCGATTTATGTTAGTGCTCAATTATCGGTTGAAGATAGAGAGAAAATCATCGATTTGGTCAAGCGTTATAAAGACTGCTTTGCGTGGAGTTACGAAGAGATGCCCGATTTAGACAGGAAGCTGGTGGAGCACAAATTGCCAATCAAGCAGGGATTCAAACCATTCATGTAGGCTCCCAGGAAAATGTCGAATGATGTAACACTACTGGGTAAGGAGGAAATCGAGCGACTCTTCAAAGAAAAATTCATTCGACCAGCCAGGTATGTTGAATGGATGTCAAATATTGTTCCTATATTGAAAAGTTGAGAGTATGCATTGATTTTAGGAATTTAAATTATGCTATTCCTAAAGATCAATATGTTATTCCCATAGTAGACATGCTAGTTGATCCAGCCTCTAAACATACTATCATGTCATTTATGGATGAAAATGCGGGATATAATCAGATTTTTATCAAAGATGAAGATATCCATAAAATAACATTTAGGTGTCCAGGTGCAATCGGCACGTTTGAATGGTTAGTCATGCTTTTCGGCTTAAAGAATGCTAGGGCAACATATCAAAGGGCGATGAATTTAATCTTTCATGATATGATTGACAAATTCTTAGAAGTATATATTGATGATGTAGTCGTCAAATCGGATGACCATCTAGAGCATGTAGAACATTTAGAAAATGCCTTCATAAGAATGAGGAAAAATAATTTAAAAATGAACCCTTTGAAATGTGCTTTTGGAGTCTCTGCAGGGAATTTCTTAGGATTTTTTCCACCAAAAAGGAATCGAAATCTATAAGAACAAGGCAAACGTCATTATAAACGCCAATCCTCCTTCGAATAAGAAGGAGCTCCAGCGTTTTTTAGGACAAGTTAATTTCTTACGTCGTTTTATTGCTAATTTAGCAGGAAAAACAAAGGCGTTTTCAGCCTTGTTAGGGATGAAATGAGATATTGAGTATCGATGGGAAGCGGAGCATCAACGTGCTTTTCAATCGATAAAAGAATATCTAGCCAAACCCCCTGTATTGATGCCACCGAGGATCGAAAGGCCTTTAAAGTTATATGTATCGGCAGCAGAATCATCACTTGGAAGCTTGTTAACTCAAGAAAATAGTCAGGGCTTTGAACAAGCCATCTACTATTTCAGTAGAGGATTAAATGTAACCGAACAAAAATACGCTGTTGTAGAAATTTTGTGTTTAACCTTATATTCTACTGCAGTTAAGCTTCGGCATTACATGTTGCCTTTTGACATATTGGTGATTGAACAAACAGACTTGATAAAATATATGCTATCAGGGCCAATATTAAGGGGGAAAATGGGTTCTTGCATTGATAGAGTACAATTTAACATATATCCCTCAGAAAGCTGTAAAAGGCCAAGCCCTGGCCGATTTCTTAGCAAATCATCCGAGTGATAATCTTGAGAATGGAATAATCTATGTCGGTATCGCTCCTTAGAGAATGATGTTCGATGGATCAAAAACTAGTCAGGGAGCTGGTGCAGGGATAGTGCTAGTGTCTCCCACCGGAAATACACATCAATTTGCTTTTCAAATTGAAAAAAATTGTTCAAACAATCAAGCAGAATATGAAGCCTTAATCATTGGTTTAGAGATACTGTTGGAAATGCGTGTGACAACAGTACAAATATCTAAGGATTCTCAACTGGTTATAAAATAGTTGAATAGAGAGTTCAGATGCAATGCTCCAGGCTTGGAGATATATTTTAGTATCGCGTCATATTTGTTAGCAAAATTTGATGACGTAACCATAACTCATGTTCCCAGGATAGACAATGGGAGTGCCAATGTAATGGCTCAGTTGGCCTCATGCTTAAAAGTCCCTGATGGGATCAATGAAAAATGGGTAAAAGTATCCAAACAGCTGCCACTAATCGGTGACAGATATGGGCAATTAGAAATGGTTAACCCAGTCGATACAATTCAAGACGACTGGAGAACACCTATCGTTCAATATTTACAAAACCCTCAACTGAAAGTAGGCGTGAAAAGGAATCTGCAAGCAACTAAATATTTCCTGCTAGATGGCGATCTGTTTAAACGGACGCCAGAAGGACTGGCGCTTAGGTGTCTGGGGCAACAAGAGGCTATGCAGGTAACGGCTGAAGTGCATGAAGCATTTGTGGTGCTCATCAAGCAGGCATAAAAATGAGATGGTTGATTAGGCAACATGGCCATTACTGGCCTTCCATAATGGAAGATTACGTTCGATATGCAAAAGGATGTCAACCTTGCCAAAAACATGGAGCCGTTCACCGCGCACCATGCATGGAATTGCAATCGATAGTGAAACCCTAGCCTTTTAGGGGTTGGGCTATGGACTTGATAGGTCAAATACATCCTTCGTCATCTAAAAAGCATGGGTTTATAATTGTGGCCACTGATTACTTTACAAAGTGGACAGAAGCCAAGCCAATGAAGATAGTTACACAAGAAAGTGTAATCACCTTCATTAAGGAAAACATAATCCATCGATTTGGATTACCCCAAACAATCAATGCCGATAGAGGTACTATTTTTACTGGGGGGCCAAATACATGAGTTTGCCATAGAGTACAAGTTTTAAATAATAAACTCTACCCCTTATTACACACAAGCAAACGGCCAAGTTGAAGCGACAAATATGTCTATTAAGCACATCATGGAGAGGGCTATTGAAAATACCTCAAGTGATTGGCATCGATTGTTATCGAAAGTTCTTGGGTCAAATACACGTAGGTACCCTGGAACTACCACAAAGTCTCAATTAAGGGTCCCAAAGTTTAATTTTTACACATAAGGGCCTGTAACTCCAAATTTGCAATAAATAAGGACTTCCGTGCTTTTCCGTCAAGGGCATTTTTGGGTTTTCATATTTGGGATTTTTTCTCTTCTTCATCTTCTTCAAAATTTCATCTTTGCCTCCACCACCACCACTGCCGCCACCCACCACCGCCGCATCCTCCACCAGCCCTTCGTCCCACAGATCCGACACCGGCGAGAATTCCCGTCCCACCACCACCCGCGCCGCCGATTTCTGCTCCTCCACCTGCACCAACTCCAATTATTTCCATCCCACCACCACCCGCGCCGCTAATTTCTGCTGGTGCAGGTGTGTGGTGGGCGATGCAGGAATATGGGACAGTTTGAGTGTGTGTCAGTGTGTGTGTGGCGTCGATTGATGGTGCCTAGGGAAGAAGGCGGTGGCCGAAGCGGGTGATGGCGGGGGAAGGGGCGACGATTGGCGGGTTTAAGAGGGGCCGGTTTGGGTGTTATGTGTGGGGAGCTTTCGGTGAAAAGAGCGGAAACCGGTGAAGGGCGACGGGGCTTGGGGCCGACGATAGGGAGGCGCGACAGTGAGGCTGTAGAGGCAGCGGCGACGGTGCCAAGGGGTGCGGCGCGGAGAAGAGATATTAGGGCTTTTTTGGATTAGGGTTGAGAGAGGGAGAGAGGGGCAGTGTGCGGGTCAGGTGGATGGGTCGGGTTACGGGTCTAGGATGGATACTGGCTTTGTTAAAGGAAGAGATACGCGGGCGGGTCACGCGCGGGTCGGGCAAAGCGGGCGGGTTCCCGTTGGCGGGTTCAGCCCTGTGTTTTCTCTTGAATTTTTTTTTTATTTTTTCAGCCCCAAGGAGATTTTCCAAATATGGAATCCCAAAAATGCCCCTAACGAAAAGGGGTGAACCGTTAGTAATTTAGACAGATGCCCTTACTTGTTGCAAATTTGGAGTTACAGGCTCTTATGTGTAAAAATTAAACTTTGAGACCCTCAATTGAGACTTTGTGGTAGTTTCAGGGTACTAAAGTGTATTTGACCCAAAGTTCTTTGGGCATTTCAAACCTCCCCAAAGTCTAGCACAGGAGTAACCCATATGCCTTGACATACGGACATGATCATATACTGCCTATGGAAATAACAGTAAAATATTTCCGTGTAACTATGCAAAATAGCATGTCAGTGACAGAGACAATGAAGTTATGGCAATTGAATTATAAGAACTAGACGACCATCGACTGGATGCATTAGATAGATTGCATGCCCAAAAGCCAAAGGTAAGTAGATCTTACAACCGGAGAGTATTACGAAAAACGTTTTAAGAAAGAGACTTGGTGTGGAAAACTATCTTGCCTATAGGTTTAAAAGATCCAAAATTTGGAAAATAGTCACCAAATTGGGAAGGACCTTTCTTAGTCCATAAAGTTTTAAGAGGCGGAGCATATTGGTTGAAATCGTTAGAAGGATAGTTGCATGCTAAGTCGATTAACGGTCGATACGTAAAGAAGTACGTCATTTCCATATGGGAAGGAGTCAAACCAATCGATATAGATAGTTTACATTAGCCTGATAAAGGCTAAGACAAGAGATATAAAAGAAAACTGCAAATAAAATCTAATGAAAGCAGTCTGGTTACAAGTAGTAGTCTAAAAGTAGAAGTTAACCAAAGGAAATAATTGTTTACATCAAACATCGAAAGCAGCTTGAATTTATTTCCATTGACTTTCTGCCTGAGACATAATTTGATCTGCAAAGACGAGCTGGGATTGAGTGCTAGCTCGTTTCTTTAAGGGCTCTTCCATAGCTGTGGCTAAGTCAACAGCCTCTTGATAAACACCACTTTTCCGCTCTAGCAGACTTTGCTCTTTTTTATTTAGGGCATTCATCTTCATCTCCAGTTCTTTCTTCTCAACCTTAATCTCCTCAATTTCTTTAGAAATATGCAAGCTAACTTGATGCTTCTCTTGGACTTGAATGTTTAAAGCATCGATATCTCGATCCACTACTTGGACATTAGATTTAATTCCCATACCTTGCTTCCAAGAGGAAGATATAAGAGCGATTTGAAATTTTAGAGTGGAGATTAGACATAGACATCGTTCAGAGTTAATGCATTATCGGCAAAAGTGTCTATCAGATCGTTCATCTTTGATAAGGCATCATCATTAGCCAAAACATCGGAAGGTGATGGCTGAGCAGACTTTTAAAAACACTAAGAACTACAGTCGCGTCAACACTAAAAGGAGAAACTGATGTGCTGCTTGAAGGCCAAGAAAAGGCACTGATAGCTGACTGAAGTTGTAAGAACTTATGGTTGATATCATCAACAACAGGCATAGAAGGAGTTGATTACCTAGCAGCTAGCATGCCTGTAGCCTCTGCCGCCGTCTGAGTAATCGATGGGGAACTAGAGGCGATTGGGAGAGCCAATGGCACAGGCATTGAAGGATCAGTAGTAACATGACTAAATGGATGCAGGGGTAGGTTTAGAGCTTTGGACCGGATCTGCAACAGCAGGAGAGTGACATTTAGCTGGAGGGCAAGTTTCAGCCATTTGAGAAATAGATAAAGAAGCATTGCTCGATCGGTTGGAATGATGACTGCTATGAGTGTTATTGAAATCTTCTTCATCCTGGACATCCCAAGCTTCATCAAACTACTGCATAGACAGTAGTAAGATATGAATTATTTATATAATGATAATAAGTTAAAAATGTTTAGAAACCTACAAACCTGTTGTGGTGGAGAGGCTGATCGATGGGTAGCAATAATTGGAGAGACTCCGCCACTAGTAACTTCAATATCAGTTGCCTAACCGACAGGAGCATCAAAGAAAGTATTGTCAAGTTTGTCATCTTTGCTGGCGCTCTCCTGAGTCAAATCAATGGTAATACCACCCAAATCCTAATAAGGGGGTGAGCAATGAAATTTAGTAATAAATACAAGAACCAACAAAAAAATGGATTTACCTTCAAAGACATGGTTCGTGCACTAAAGCGAGTCTTGCACGCAATACTTTTCCTCCTAACAGCTTTAGGTTTAGGCGTGGCAGAATCACTGTAGCAGTCAAAGGAGCCTCTTGCTCATCGGTTGGCATTGGAAAGGATTCTCGTTCCTTTTCGAGAACTACATCCGTAAAAGTTCCCATCTCAGTGGTCGGCTTCTTGGGTGATCTAGTACCTTTATCAACTGCATGAAATAGGACAAAAGTCAAATACTGTTTTAAGTTTGCTGACAGAAGATGACACAATAACAAAGAGTTCAGACCTGGGTTCAAAAAGGATTGAAAGCTGACAATAGTTGAAACAGTCTGAGTCGGGGGAACAACATTTAGAGGAACAGCCGATATCGGTTCGTTCAATTGAGGGCTGTAAGGAAGATCGCCAAGTACGCATTCAGATTGCCTTTGCCTTTCTTGAATTGTTGCCTTCTGATGAATAAGAGGAACATCGTCCTCTTCATCATCTTCCTCCATATCTTCAGCCTCTTCTCCCTCTTCAGTGGACAAGTCTTCAGAAGAATCATTTGATTCATCATCATCATCATGTTTTTCTGAGAAAGGCTCAATAACAGGCTTATTGCCCTTCCTGCTTTGCGCCGACTCAGAAGGCCCTGCAGAAGGGGATTGATTTCTTTTTCGGGAAACGGCAGGTTGACTGCTACCTCCTACATCGATAAACCAAGATATGGTAAATAAGCTGAGATTGATGGAAAATGATATCAAAAGAAAAATATAATATCTGGACGATGCGGGTTGTCCGGTGACAAACGGACCATACAATTAACGTAGTTGATGCCATCATACAATTTGGAGACTTTCTCTTGATACCAAGAATCGAAAGGGGTAATCGATAAAGCAATACTGATCTTGAAATTGGACATGACAAAATTGTTCATCGATTCGTCAACAACCTTATATATCTTCTCGATATGGTTTGTTGTGATCCGTTTAATCCTTTCTTTAACCTCTAAGGAAACCGTTGTCTATGAAAAAAGGGGCTGGAATCCCTTGTACTAGTCCAAACTGTTGCCCAAACTAAGAAGGGGTATACCGCTCATACCCGCAAGCTCCTGAGGGAGTGGTAGTAATATGTCCTCCCGTGTGAAGAAATCACCCACAAAGAAAGCTAGCCCATATCCTCCAAACGAACTCTTGAGACTCTAAAGGCATATCATCATTTATATAGGTGGAAAGAGTTTTAAACCAATCAGGCCCGAGTGACCTAGCAAGGAAAGGGTATGCACGTTTGAAGTAATTGAAATCAAAGAAGAATCGGAAGCAGGATATGAAAGAGTGAAGCCTAATTTCATCCAAAAAAAGGCGATGCCCGTAAGTTAGGTAAAAAGAATCAGGCTGATCAAGGATAAGGGGTCCAAACTTTGGAAAGTAAGCTTGCAACCACAATTGAACCAGCCAGCAAGGACCACCGATGCTCCAGTGAATCTTCTTCTCTACCATAGTGTACATCGATCTATACAAGCTGCCCAACAGTAAAGGTGCGAGTGCATAGTCCCTACCATGAGCTAAGCTAATGGCTAAGTTCATATATTCTTTGGTCAGTGAAAGGCTAGGGACACAGAACACGTGTCGAGAAAGCCACATCCATAAGAAAATGGTTAACTCTTTCAGATCGGGCGAAGTGTTAGCATTCTTCGACATAAGAAAGTATCTTTCAAAAATCTTAGAATACTTGGAAGAGGAAACATCAAGAAACCATTTGGTGGCGTTATGATTGGTCAAGGCATTAGCATGATTGCCAATCGACAGAAGGCCTGTTAAAGCACATACATCTAAAATGGTAGGAGCCATCATTTTGGTCTTTAGCATAAGGGCATTGGTGGTAGTTGACTAGAAACAAAAAGAACTAGACAAAATCCATCGGTCCACTTTGGGAGGGGTTTTAGACATGTGAATCAGTTCAAAAATACCTTGCCGCCTCCACTAATAGGAAAAAGAAACAGACAAACAGTCAACCCACAAGGCCCAATCGGCATGAATCAGAGTTGGCCAATATCTAATCGGCAGACCAGTTTCGCTATAGCCTTTCCAATTCAGAAAAGGCAACTGAGCAGCAATTTCTCTAAATCGTAAATTGGGTATCCCTTTAAGGGTTGAGGAAAAACCCTAAAAGACTGGCCTAAGATGTGTGGACTGATAAGTTTTGGGCGTTTCTTGTAGGGAATCAGACGCGGGAGTCGATAGGATCAATATGGTCCATAAGAGCCCCAACACCCCATCGAGGGTTAGGGGGACACTCGACTCCTTCTCCCTCATCGCCTCGAGGAACAGTTCTTTTCTTCACCATGATCTTTGGAAGAAGTACGAGAAAGGAACAATCAGAGATTCTAGGGTTTATTGTGATTAAGAAGATACTCTGATAAGGAACGAACAAAGATCAATTTAAAACAGCCTCGATAAAATGGCCAGGAGTTAAGGGCGTTAGAAGTTGAGGCGAACATGATTAACTCGCACTCGCACGACCATATACGTCGTGCAAGTTATGGGGGGGCAATGTTGGCACCAATATTTTCACAAATAGTGTGTAGACACGTGGCATGATGATAATCACAAAGGAGTGCATTAATGAAGAGAATGGAGAAGGCACGACTATTATGGTTACCATCGGTTACCACAAGGATATTCGATATGTCAATGCTCAAGAGGAACTTGACATTGTTCGGAACATTTCGTGATTTAAATGCCGGCTTTGATGTTCACCATTGTCGGCTCATAAAGAATTTTTTCCCTAATGCCAATGCAAGGTCTAAGGCAATAGTGGATGGACCTCAGTGTAGCTTTTTTCGATATCTTAGTGTCTTAATTTGGAAAATGACGCAAAGATATCAGTGCAACTTTTTGAAGTTCCATCTTTTGTAGAAGAGTATACACCAGACTACTTCGATGGTATGGTTAATAGCACAAAGAAGATGTCCAATTTTTTAAAGCACAAAATGCGACTTGATTGCGTTCCTACATGGATGCATTTAAAAGGCATTCGAAGCTTTGATGCAATCATCCACGGGTGGAGGGTCTTTATCCTCTGGAGACCCTGAGCTTTTGCATGTACTTGTACCACAACAATAACTTGTCTAATGGAACTGGAAAATGTGCATGAGGCCCTCTGGTATAAGTGCAACCGAGGCTGTGGTTAAGTCACAAAAAGAGGGAGTTTTAGCAGCACAGTCCGAGTCTAAATGATATAGTCTTGTCTGGGTTTGATGAGCCAGTTTCCTAATGCCTTCGTCTTGCAACTAGGGAAGAGAATTATTGCGAGAGATTATTGGCGTACCTTAGGATAAGTAGATTTCTTTTTGAAAAGATGGCCACTGCAAAACAGCCACCATATCCTCTTCAAACTTTGTACTTGATACTCCCGGCATTCTTTGCTCATCTCTTGCCTACTTGAAGCACTGTCGAATGACTTTAGGAGTTCACTTTCTAACATGGGCTGCGGTTCTTAAACATAAGGTGAAACTTATGACATCCCGCATTAGAGCTGGGGTATTATGAGTTGGAAAAAGTTTGGCTGCTACCGAGTTTTAAGAAGATAGTTACACCCTCCATATAACCACAGTTAATGGTTGTTAAATGTTTTTAGTGCTTTCATCTAATGAAGGTGAAAAAGTGCTGCTAAGAATCATTGCAGAAAGTATTAGTAGAAAAGCCAAGAAAACATTTAGCAATCATTAATTATGGTTATATGAGGGGTCCTACAAACAGGGTAGCTGCAAAAATATTTTCCAGTGAGATTAGTCCTGCAAGACCCTGCTTACGATCTTAAAAGAACCAATTTGGCTAGCTCTCTCTCTTAAGGAATACCTTACCCGTGCAGCACGGGCCGTGCTGGTGTTGTGGACTTGGGTCATTACAAATGGTATCAAAACCGACTCTTCAAAGCCTGGTTTAGGTTTTCCAGCCAATTTGCGATGATTGGGAAAGCAAAGGTAATCTCGGGTATATTCTACATCAAATGATGGTGGGGTGGAAGGGGGGAAGGATATACTCCAGCTGACTAGAGAGAAAGATCTTGGGTTACGCACGATTGAGCCTTAGAGAGGATGCTAAGGCATAAAGAGGAGAGAGAAAGATCTTGGGTTATGCATGATTGAGCCTTAGAGAGGACGCTAAGGCATAAAAAGAAGAAATTATGATATCCCACATTGGATGTGGAATGTAAGAGATTTGCCTTATAAGACTATGCCTGTGACCTTAGAAGCACCAACTTAGCAAGCCTTTTACGTGAGTTACTACTCTATAGCGAGGCGGTGGCCTTGGGTCGTTAAAGAACGAAAAAAGTCATTGTACCAAATTCTTTGTAAAGGATACCGCTCGAGCATTTAGAATCTTGTTCGAGGGATCGGTATAGCGGATCTCACCGTAGAATCTTGTTGCATCCTAGAGGGTTAGGAGAAAGAGCCCAACATAAGTTACTTCATTCTAGAGGAATTATTCTTTGTTCTAGAGATTCAATAACTCCGTTGAATTGACCCATTGGCATGCACAATTTAACTTTTCTGGGAACTTGCATGCAAACCTCTTATGGTTTGGGCGAGTTGTAAAAATACACTCCAACTTTCATTTTTTTCTGTGGTGCAAATTGGGTTGCATCCCTAAAAAGTCGTAATACAAATATATGAATGTCTGATTTACCTTTTACAAATTTGTGTTTTACGATCATGCTACCATCTTCTGAAAAACCTAAACCTTTTTCGATCCCGTAGGACCAGATCTAACCATAATAACAAGCAATCATAGATCTGAAAATATCGAACTATCCATTGAGAAAATTGAACCAGATCTGGTTGCATATGAGTAGTGGTCGTGGACGGGAGTGGAAATGGCTGGAAGGGCTAGACCAGTGGTCGACGTGAGTGATAGTGGTTAACAGTGACTGGATCAGTGTTAATCATGAGTGGTGGTGGTGGTTGGATGGGCATGGTATGTGGTGGTGTTACAGGGCTGGGTTGGTGGTGGGCAGGAGTTGTGGTGTTGGACGGGGTTGGGCTGGTGGTAGGCGGGAGTGGTGGTGTTGGACGGGTCTAGGTTGGTGGTGGGTGGGAATGGTGGTGTTGGACGAGTCTAGGTTGTCCGTGGGCGTAAGTGGTGGTGGCAGATAGGGCTGTGGATGTGTGCTGGATGCGAGTGGCGGCGGTGGTGGAAAGGGCTGGGCTGGTGGTGGACACGAGTGGTAGTGGCGGATAGGTCTTGTTTGGAGGTGGACCTGAGTGATGGTGGCGGATGAGGGTGGTGGTGATGCTGGATGGGCCTGAGCAGCGGCTAGGGTTAGGTTTGGCTATAGTGGTGAAGAGCTTGAGACATGAGTTGGAGAGAAAAGAAACAGAATGTGCTATAGTTATTTTCACATATTAATTTGTCTAAAACGCACTTTTCAAGAGCAACGAATATCACGTCCCGTCAATTTGGTCGATTTTACTGGCGGCTGCAACACAATAGAGGTTCATTCACAAAAAATGGAAGTGGTCGGTTGTTTTTACAACTCACCCAAACCATGAGGGCTCTGTTTACCCAACTTTTAAACTCAAAAGCGTATTCCTTATCAAAGGAGAAAAATAAACTAAATTCAATCTTAAGGACAATACATGTAGATACATATGTTTGCTTAAAGCATTAAAGAGGCTGTGTACGCATATAGCCACAAATAGTAAGCGTTAGCAACAAATTACTTTGTTTGCGCTTTTGTCAACTCCTTTTTCATCTTCATCTGCCATCTCTACTGTAAAATCACAAGCAAAAGTTTTCTTTCCTAAAAACTATAAAGTCGAGGACAAAAATATCGTTAATCTAGAAAACGTGTTTGTATACGCAAATAAACGGAAGGAAGACTAATGTTTAAACCTATACTGCCCGTAGAAGACTGTGAAAAAGTACTCGTATCTTGAAAGTACCTCATTTTTTTAAGTAATTTTGCTACATTCACTCACTGAGATCCAAAGCCTTGAAATACTTGCCATCAATGAGATAGGTACCAATGGTCAAACGAACTGCCCACACATCCTTGGGCTTCCTCGACACTATCCTGCACACGTGTACTATCGTAAGGACATAATTCAAATTATCCTAATACGCATATAAGTTTATATTTCTTTTGTCACTTCTCAAATTTAAGATCAAAATACAATACTAGATCAAGTTTGTGTCATACACGTACAATTGTTATATGCTATCAAATGTAGCGCTAATAGTGACTGACGGCTACACTTGTGATAACGGTCTTCTAATCAGATCAAGCTTTATTGTTGATTTCTTTCGCAACAACATGGTACAACTGTGAAAGTATTCAACTCAAAATCAATCGGTAACGAGGAGAAAGGCCCACAAGACTTACATATTGAAGCATTCCCATGATGTGCTCGATGTAAGATTTATATCTCTCTACGCAAACACGTTAAGTTTATGACACAAGACACGGACTGGGAATACTGATGGGACTTACGAATAATAGTTCCACGTATGCACCTTGACAATATACATAAATAATGTACTATTATATTTAACCTTGTAGTACTTGAACTATCCTATACTTGTGTAAATTTAGCTCTACTATTAGTTAAGGAAGCACATACTTTCAGTTTTTAAAATTAAAAAAAAAAAAAAAGAGCAAATTGTTTTTGGTCAAACCTAGCCTAAGAAACAAGGTGTTAGCTATGATGACTAGCTACTGGCGAGCTATGGCAGCATTATGGAGCAACCCTTGTTGACTCCCTCGAATTGATGGAGGTTTGAGACCATCAAACTAGCGAAGATGCCAAAAAATTTCTACTGGACATGATTGCTCATCACCCTGCGTGAGCTTAGGGCACATTGATTAAACCTGAATTTTTGGATCTTCGGATCACCCTGAGATCTAGCGACTCAACTTAGAGGTCTTGCGTTTAACCCTACTGAATGGGTATGACAGTCGACCCTTCTATGCGTAGTGCCCGACATTAACCTCTCACCGTGTTTAGATTTTGTGAGCTAAGAGACCAAAAGTCCTGGCGTGATGTTCAGAATTTTTTAGCTAAGAGACTAGAGGTCCTGTCATGACATTTTGAGGTGTAATATACTAACACATCTTATGTAGGTCGTGACAGCTAACGTGTGATCCGCGACTGGATCTGGTGAGTCAAGAAAATGGAAGTCTTGGCATGATAAACCGCACAATGTAGATCATGTTGATGATATAATCCAAGTGAGCAAATATCTTGGCATGAGAACCCATCGATCTGGGTGTGATCCGGTTGACCCATTTGTGCGTAGGTCATGACAGATGGCCTAAATCTGTGTGAGGTCCGGCAAAAATATAGAACAGACTGCCTCAGGTATAGCTCCCGTGCAAACTGCTTGCGCAGGAATCATGACGCGCAGAGCTACCGAATAGGTCGTCCTAGCAGACAGTCCACGCGGACTCCTTCACTTTCCAATTACCCAACACATGGCTGAAAGTGGGGCATTATGAGATAGCTAAAATTTGATCACCAATCATGTTGTGAGTTTAGTCAACCCAGGTTAGCTCCGAGTTAAGAATTTACCTTATCCTGATATTTGGGTGTGCCATCTTGCCTCCTTAGGAAAAGACCTATGACAAATTTCTAGGTACGTGGACAACTAAGCACATGCACAAACACGTTCGTTCACTTGCCTTGTTAGAGTTCACTCATATAGCTGTGCTCAAACCTAAGCATCTGCTCTGACTTAAGCATAGGCATCCCTCGATTCTCAACCGTGGTTCCCGAATTACTTTTGAGCTGCAACAGATGCAAAGTAATGTGATGTGAGCTAGACCATCAAACAGGTGAGCTGCTGATGACTCTTGTTGACCTTAAATACGCCCTCCCTCAAAGTTATGAAGGTATGACACCATCAAAGAAGCTCGAGTTCGTCACCAGTTCGTGGTTCGAGGATGCCAAAAGATGGTTAACTGGACATGATTTCTCATTACCCTATGTGAGCATTGGGCGTGTTGAATAACCCGAGTTTTCTGATCTACCAATCCAATTGAGTGAGACCCTGCATTTCACCCTGAGATCTAGCTACTCAACTAAGAGCTTTTGCGTCTGACCCTATCAAATGGCTATGACTGTAGACCATTCTGTGCCTAGTTTAGATTTTGTGAGCTAAGAGACTAGAAGTGGGGCATGACGGTCTGGGGAGTAATATGTTGACCCATCTTGCGTAGGCCATGACAACCACCTTGTGATCCGCGACTAGATGTGATGAGCCAAGAGGTTGCAAGTTTTGGCATGATAAACCACACGATAAAGGGCTTTTATTTCTCAAAATTATTTTCCGAGTAAAAAAATTCACGTCTATTTATAGTGGATGAGGAATTCTCTTGATCCGACTTTCTAGATACAGATCTTTTCTTACAACAATCTAGATTCTAGATATTTTAGATGGATATTTGCTTACATCATTCTAGAGATATATATTTTTATCTTTAGATTTTTCTAAATTAATCTTCTAACATTAGTAAGAAAGATCAACAATCAAACAAGTCTTCGATAGATAGACTCATCCAGTTTTTCTTTTCCATCATTCGTTGAGAGTTGATCACTCAGTGTCATTGGAGTAGCTAAAAGCTTACAAGTTGACATATTAAATTTTCTTAACAATTCACTGACGTATCTTCCTTGAGAAAGAAATATTTGGCCAGAGAGAGAGTATCGCAAAAGGCTGGATATTGTGCTCTAAGTCGGCATTGTTTCCAGATTCATTAGGGGTAAGCACGATTCGGTTTGGTTCGGTTTAGGGGTCAAACCGTAAACTGAACCGTTACCATTCGATTTGAAAATTGTGAACCGAACCAAACCAAACACCATCGATTTGGACGGTTTAAACAGTTCGGCTTAGTCAGTTTAGATCGATTTGTCCACTTAAAGACGTTTATTAGCCCTATGGTTAGATAACATAGGCTTACATCTTGTTTTGATGATAACTACACATTGATTATGTTCTAATGTATGCTTTAAGTGTATTCTTAGTAGGTATATACATGCACACTCACGAAGACACATTTAAGAAGTTGGATAGATGGATTAAAGCCAAATACGCTTAAAGCTATAGTGGACATGCTATAAAAGTTTCATCAAGTCCAATGTCAAAGAGTAACAATCGACTAAGTTACTATCGATTACAATTAATCTTTACTATTATGTAACTAGTCTGGGTTTGATGCTTGGATTGATAACTATGACCTAAAAAGACCTTAGGACACCTTGTGCATTGCATGTGAGTTCACAACCTTTCACACAAGTGTGTTTCTTGAAAATGAGTGAACTTTGGAGCTCACTCAGATTTTATGAAGAATTTTTTGGAGCTAATATTTTTATATATTGATAAAACTTTTCATTAGCTTTCCAACGCAAAAAACGGCACATCAATTCGATTTTTCGAGAGAAAGTTATGGTCAAAATAAGAAGAGGAGTTTCGTGAGACAGTTGAGAAATGGCAGCAAGGGAATGCAGTCGACGCCATTCCCAATGCAGTCGACTCTATTGACCGTCGAGAGAAAAATAACGGCTAGTTTTGCCCAAAATCATCCCAAATCTTCCCATAACGGCTATATTTAATAACTTCTCTATATAAATGAGTTGAGGCTTCATTATACACCATGAAAACCATATTCTAAGCATCCATTCATTAGAGAAACATCAAGTCTCATAGATTAAACTTTTCTCTCTTCATCTTCATGATTTTACATCATTAAAGAGAGTATCTTTGTGAGTGGTTCTTTGATTGAGAGTGAGCATTCTTCAAGTCATCAATTCTCTCATCTCTCTATTGTACAAGAGCTTCATTTGTCTCATTTCCTTTCAAGAGGATTTCTTTGTACACAATTGATTTTTGTAAAAGGATTGTGATCAAGGCTTGGGTTTGTCAAGTCTTGGAGAGCTTTGTGGATTCAAGGCTTGTGCTTGGTGTGGGGATATCACCAAGTGTTGTAAGGGTTTTGATCTTGACCCGGAAGAAGATTGTTGCTAGTGGATTCTAGTGCTCTTGCTAGGACTTCCTTGAAGTGGTGGATGTAAGCTCGATGGTAGTTCAAGCCAAATTATTTAAATCTCCTTACCAAGTATCTCTAAATCAATCTCTTTACTTATTGCTCTATAATTGTTTTGAGATTGTTAAATTAGCATCTTCATTGAAGTATTACTTGGTTGTATTGAGATTCGTGAAAATGCCTAGTTTAATTTTTCCCATTTAATTTTCAAAAATCCTATTCACCCCCCTCTAGGGTTGTTTTATTGGTCTCAACGTTGTTCCTTTGCACACTACTAATTGAAGTTATTATTTTTTTCTTTCTAAATTGCATATAATCTTGTTTCATTCGATATATAGGTTTTCATTGATGAATGAGAAATAATGAGTACATATAAACTAGATATTGATCACAATTTTTTTGTGTTTTAAGTGTTGTTAATATTTTTCGTTTCTTTTAACTTTCAAGATTTATTTATTTAGAGTTGCTTAGTACCTTATATGTATAATTATCAATGAAATGTTACTAAAAATACATTAACATATCATAGGTCGGTTCGGTTTGGAATCGATTTAAAAAATGTGAACCAAACCGAACCAATGTCGATTTGGAAAATGTGAAACCAAACCGTTAAGATCTTTGGACGGTTCGGATTGGACTGGTTCGGTTTGAGCGGTTCGGATCGGTTTGGTGCTCACCCCTAAGATTCATGAGCGATCCAAGCAACTTACATTTTGCAAAAGGATGCTACGGTATATCAAAGGTACTCAGAATTTTGGCATCTTGTATGAGACAGAGTAGGACAACCATCTAAATGGATTCGGAGACGGTTATTGGAGAAGAAGCCTAGACGATAGGAAGAACACAAGTGGATATGTTTTCTGCATGGGATCCAAGGTCAATTCATGGTCTTTGAAGAAGCAGAAAACAGTGGCACTATCATCTGCCGAAGCCGAATACATATTAGCCACCAATGCAGCTTGTGAAACGACATGGCTTAGGAGAATACTAGAAGACGTAAAGCATGGACCAAAATCCCTTACAATCATTTATTTTGTGATCACATGTTAGTTATATCCTTCGCTAAGAATCTAGTATTTCAAAGCCGCACACAGCGCATTGAGTTACGCCATCATTTCATTAGGGAGCTTGTGGAGAAAGGCAAAATCGAACTGCAATCTTGCAAGACTCGAGAACAGCTCGCTGACATTTTCACCAAGCCAATTTCGACAGAAAAGTGCATGCAGTTCAGAGACTAGCTTGGAGTTTATGAATTTTCAAGCTTAAGAGGGGATGTTAGAAGATTAATCTAGAAAAATCTAAAGATAAGAAAATATATATCTCTAGAATGATGTAAGCAAATATCCATCTAAAATATCTAGATTCTTGTAAGAAAAAATCCGTATTTAGAAAGTGGGGTCTAGCGAATTCCTCATCCACTGTAAATAGAAATGAATTATTGTACTTGAAAATAATTTTGGAGAAATAAAAAGTCCGCTAATTTGCGTCAATTATCCCAGCCGATCTGGGTATAATCTGGTGACCCGTTTGTGCATAGGTCACGACATATGCCCCTGAATTTGATTGAAACATAGAGCTAAACGGGACTAAGAGTACTCAACAGTTGAGATCTCAAAGCCGAAACGTAAGCCCGTTGTGAACGAGAACTGAATCCGGTTTCTCTTTTTAAAGCTAGCTCTGTGCAAACTGCAGAAAACGAAAGAGAACGGACTTGCGAGCGACACAGGCATCATAAGTTTCGGGGCGTGAAAGTTCAGGAATCATCGGCTTTTCTATGATCTATAACCTCAGCCTTCGTGTGATGTGATTACTTCGCTGAGGTTCATCAACAATGGCCAAGTGAAAGACACACATCATGTTCGTCCGTGAGAGCTACGTAAGGACTGATTGACCGCCGGTGAGCTATGGCTATACTACGAAGCAACCTTGATTGACATGACAGCAAAATGTAGAGGATGTAGGAGCGAGGAGAAGTATATATACGTACCTGCCGACATCACCAGGCTTGACAAGACCAGAGTTAGCCCGAAGGCAAGGAACAGAAGCAGCCGTCTTCAGCACCTTGGGAGCTTCGATTACAACAATGGGAGAGCCTATCCCCAGCCTCGGGCCTTTCGCAGGTCCCATATCAGCCGGTGGCGAGTCATCTCTTAACACACAGCTGGTGACCACACCTTGGTTCCGAACCTGAGCAGTGGTGAAGCGACATTGGAACTGCAAGAGCCAAGTGTAGCTGCTAGCAGCAGCAGCAGGAGGAGGAGGACGCCTTGAACAAGATGGATATGGTGGCACGGAGGACAGAGATGGTGCTGCCATGGGCTAAGGCTATGGACTCTAAGGGTAGTCAGATATGTTTTGTATGGTCCTCAGCTATGGACATTCTAGTGAAAATTTGTCTCTACTGATATTCTATTTATCTGGAAATTGAATTATTGCATGAGAAACTTTTACTTTCACAATATTCCTCGCGTCTCTAAATTGAATTTTCTAACGGCTTAGGCTTGTAGAGGAAGGTTACTTAACATGTGGAGTATTAAAATTCCTGTTGGGCAAGTTCACTAATTTGAATTTCGATTATTCTCGCTTGCATAATCGTCAAATTTTTCCATAAAAAAATGTAGTTTATTTATGCATTTTGAGTGGCAATGCAACCTTTTATAAAAATGCATTTTGCACTCGATCTGGCTATTTGTGTACTTGATAGTAATGCACCGTAATTTGTTTCCCATTGATTTGTCTACCGGCGTGAAAAGAGAAGTGTTAATCATACTCATTCGCAAACAACTTATGCTTTTAAAGCAAATATAAGTTGAACGGCACCACTTTACGGTAGTATATCATCTATCTTCTTTGTTGCTTCCTTTTCGTGCCTGTCCCAATTGAAGCTTATAAGAGCGTGCTTGTACGAAGAAGGTTGCTAAAGAAATAGTCATAAAAATGGAGTACAAAGGTAGGCTTAAGTTATGGCAGAAAGGTAGTCAGAAATTTCCGGCAGCAGTGGGGGCTCAAAAGCAGGATTGGGGGGGGGGGGGGGGGGGGGGGATGGTTTACAGTCTTGCTTAGCCGGCTGTGTTTGTTTGGTTTGTTGCCCGATAGCCGGTTGTGTTAGTTTTGGTTTGTTCCCTGGGTTTTTCGGTTGCCGTGTTTTAGGGGTGGCAAGGTCGGTAAAATATGGTGACCCATGCAAGTTTTACATCCTCTTGTTTTTGCGCTGCGATCCCTTTGGTTATCGAGTTCACCTTCGATTTTCGTAGGGCTACGTAATCGTACTTCCTCATTGTAATCTTTGTACTTTTAATTTTTGTTTGCATCGGTTTTATTTGTTGTTGTTTATAATCTGTAGGCCTACACATATTATTTTAAGTTAGGCTGAAGTGTAGGATATGCTCTTCTTCAGTTTAATTGTAATTAGTTTACGGTCTATAGGTTAGTGGTTTAATTTCTTGTATATTCTAAGTCACGAAAATGTCGTGACATTTTCAGCCGTTTGGCAAAACCTTATAATCTCTTCAAAGCGCTTTAATTTCAATGTTATTCTCATCTTTATCAAAAAAAAAAGTTATGGAATACAATTTTCCTGTGATTTGACAAAACAATAGTCCACAGCTGTTGAACTAGTCTAAAGTGGTGGTCATTTTCAACCGAGGATTTTTACTCAATTTTTTTAAAAATTCCACAAATTCACGTTTGAACTTACCTAACAGATCATTTTCTTCAAGATACTTTCCAAATCCAAACACTACGAGGAGTGTTGTCTTCCTCAACCTTCCACAGAACACAGGCCCAGGCCACTACCCCTTGGTTGTCTGCTGTCTTCCACCATGAATTGGCATTGAAGCTGCCTAACATCCATTTTTCATCCCCCCCATTTATAGATGTGAATTTTACTTCTCATACTCCACTATCACTGAGAACTATTTTGGGAATAATTGGATGAAACTCTGTGTGTTCGTGGTGCTGGCGTACAATTCTCTCTTATTAAGGCGTACCAATCACTGGCTGACTGAGAAACAGGAAGAACTTTTACCATAATTGTAACGACCCGGTCCACGGCCCCACCACAGAGCATTGCCTCCCTCAAAAGGGCTAGCTAAGTAAGTACTTATGAGTTCATAGGCAGGGTCTTATAAGGCCAATCGCAAACTCTCCCACAACCGATGTGGGATATTACAATCTCCCCACCTTATTTCTTAGCGTCCTCGCTAAGGCTTGATCACACATAGCCCAGAATCTTCATCTCTAGCCAATGTGAGATATACCCGGCTCACCCTTTGTTGCCCCAACCATCCTCTTGATGTGAGATATACCAGGGCTTGCCTTCGTTTCCCCCAACCATTGGCAACCCGACTGGACAGCTCAGCCCGAGCTTTCGAGAGTCGGCTCTGATACCATCTGTAACGACCCGGTCCACGGCCCCACCACAGGGCATTGCCTCCCTCAAAAGGGCTAACCAAGTAGGTACTTATGAGTTCATAGGCAGGGTCTTATAAGGTCAATCGCAAACTCTCCCACAACCGATGTGGGATATTACAATAATTATATTATGTCTAGCTTCTCAAGATCAAAATGCAACCACCCGAAACTGCTACAAACCAAATGCCATGCCCAAATGTTGCATACTTGTAACAACATCATTATGTCCCCCTACGCTACGTCCTTGTTCAACATTATGTCCCCCTACAGTTGCCCTTTATTCAAACAGAAACTTGTAAGTTCTATACATGATGATGATTCAAAAATTCGTCTCAAGGACATTACATTTGTATCACCCTCTTCAATTCGACAGACGGCACAATATGTAAAGCAAAAACTTGTAACAGGTGGAACTGTCAGGATTTTGCTCCCTCCGTTCTACTGCAGCAAAATTAAGGACTTGTACCCTTTACAACTACAACATAAGCTTTCATCATTAGGTAAACTAAACAAAAACCAATCATCTAAAAAGCTCTTCTTTGCGGTCAACTCAACCTTTCCTTTCCCTTGTCTTCCATTCAATAAATGTTAAGATACAGCCGAATTACAAAATACAGAACAGAATGCCTTATAGGCAATTACCCCAAAAAGAGGGAGAGAGAGATGTGAAAGCCATTCAAACCCCAAGATTTGGGTAAGAACAGGGGAAAAAAAGTAGAAAAGCTTTACAACTATACAAAAATCCATGTAAACCCTGTGGATTATCTGATCACCCCAGAAGTTGGGAAAAATTAACTACCATTTTGTTCCTTTATCATTTCTTTGTGTATATAAGGTATGGGTCTTGAGCAATAGCTAAGACTTCTGGCCTCTCTAACTGGTTATAAGTTAGACACCGGCGGATAAAATCCTGCAGAAAAATCTACAAGTATAAGAGAGTATTTTACAGAAAAATAACAGGCATACTGAATATTTTCTTAAGGCTCATCTGACAAGAAGTTGCTGCAAAACCTTTGCAAAAGATCACAAAAACTTATGAATGGAGAGAAAGAAGTTCGGGAGTCAGATTATTGTAGTCATATAGCTCTGCTAAACTGTTTTGAGTAAGAGGAAAAGTTTCAGGGACGGGGAGTAGACTCTCTTCAGGCTTCTCTTAATCTAGTAGATAGACATAACCATGCAAGCCAATACACGCACAGCAGAAAGTAAAGAGCACGAAAACTCGCCTTTGCCTCATTTGAGACAGCAGGTCTGGAAGGGAATTCCACCTTGCGGGCTTTGATGATGGTATCTTCACGTAAAATTCTCTCTTGGGTCTGGTCATGCCCAAAAGGACGTCTGCCGAAAAGCATTTGGTACAACAAAATACCAGCTGACCAGACATCAACCTGCTTCCGCAAGAGCAACATCATAAATCCCATATGTAATAGAAAAAAGATGGCAAGAGTTGCCGGCCAAGCTTCTATCAAAAGTAAAGATGTTCTAGAAGGGCCACAGGAAAAACTATGTACAAGAAATTCATGACCCCTAAGGCCCTTGCTTCTAGTCAAATCATAAACTGTTTTCACTGATGACACTGACCTTCGATGATATAAAAGGTGTCTTGCTTAGCTCAAAGCATTCTGGAGGGAGATACCTGGAATTACAAGAGAAAAGCTCAATGGGCATCCAATTCAAGAAACAGGTGAACGGAAAATAAAAAAGAAGAAAAGAGCTGGATGCAGGTTGCTGCAGCTCGATACGTAAGTTTTAGCTTCTCTTACATGCAGCTTAAAGACCTGCAGGTAAGAGAACTTACCGGCCATTAAATTTATGGACCACTCTTTCAAATGAGAATTTTGGTTCCGAATACTTTAACCAAATCCAAGTTTTCGGCACAAACATGTACAAATGGTCCCCACATATTGAGCATGTCCAGAGCATATATTGCATACATTAACAGACCTTTTTTTGGACATTTGTCCAGCTAAATGCCACAGTTAAAGATATGATAAGCAGCAGCTAAGTAAGAACGAAATATATATACAAACATATACATATATACATACATATGTGCATATACGTACATGCATGCATATGTATGTATGTATGTATGTAGCCTAGCAAATTAACAAAATTCATCATGATAGATCATCGTGGCTGATGATATCCATCATATGAAGCAGAAAGGGAAATTTATTGCAAATAAGTGCCTTAAAGCTGAACTGATGAAGCACTCACCAGTATGTTCCAGCTCCCTGAGATGTAAGTTCCATGCCCCGGGACCCCACATCATCCTCCACTATCTTGCTAAGGCCGAAATCAGTGACTTTAGCAACACCAAGCTCATCAAATAGGACATTCCCAGGCTTCAAATCATAATGAATAATCTTCTGTGTTCTTTTGTTCAAGTAAACAAGACCTTGAAATATCTGAACAATAATGATCCTAGCTTCTTTCTCTGGCAATACAGGTGTTGCTTTGAGAACTGCATCCAGATCTTTACCTGTGGAGTAAAACCAAAAAAAGACAAGGAAAGAAAACACGGAATGTAAGACTGTGAAGGCCATCAGTCCATCACTTATAATTACCTAAAAGTGACTTCTTTTAGCTAGAATAGATAAACAGTGAGAGGATATGCATACCACTGCAGTACTCCAAGACAGTGCAGAACGTGTTTTGGTCTATCTCAAAAATATCCCAGAGCCGCACAATATGATGATGCACCAATGTCTTGTGAATGTTGTACTCGCGGATTGCGTGTCTTATGTAGCTTTGTTTCTTATCTTCGCTCCACTGGGCATTCAGACCATGAAGCTTACAAGCAACATATCTATGCTCCACCAAGTCAAAAGCCTGCTGGAAATTACTTACTTCAAATCACTGCAAAAAGGTGTATTCTCACAATTGCCAATATAGAACGATGCAGAACTCTTCTTAATAGCTTATTGTTTATACTCCCTATGTCAAAAGAGTTGAAAGTATTTCAGGAAAGTTTAACTCGTAAGTGACAATATCTTCCACTCTTACCTTATAAACCTCGCTGAATCCTCCTTTTCCCAGGAGATTTAGAAGGGCATATCGATGGTTCAAAATTTGAAAATTGTTAAACCTGGAACCATCCTCGTCTCGAATACGTTTCATCTCACGTATAAGCCTTCCCTTCTCTATTTCATAGCGATCTCTTTCGCGCATAAAGGTTTCTTCCTCCTGTACACGGAGTTCACACAAAAAGGAAAACAGAATGCCATAAAAAAACACGAAGAAAAATTAACATGCAAACATACTTGGCATCAGAAGAGAACTTACTCGCTTGATACTGGCTAGACGGGACTTAAAGATCTCATCCTGGATAATGAGATCTTCTTCCTGAACTCCAGCTTCTGCATCATTCACGTCGCTCTTATCTTCAATAAGTTGGTTGATGCCATGAACAATAAAAGTTAAGCAAAATGATGCAAAATAACTCACAAATGTCACCAGGACTCGGGATTAAAAAGGACACTAGGAAGAACTCAAATGTTATTAAAACAGGACAGAGAAGTTGGTAGTAATTTGCTTTTGCCAAGACTTAAGACACAATGATTACATGGATAGCCTGAATGGGAAAAGAAGCAGTTTCATGCTTACAAAAATGTCTGAATCCCCAAACTATACAGCTAGAATAGTTAACATGATGATAGTATCGCTCCATACAAAAGTGTAGCCCGTCCAATGTAAATACAAAGAGAGCCCAATCATGAGTTGAATGCTCACATACACAAAGGTGACACTGTATGAGTCAAAAAGTTGAATTTTTTACAAGGCTGGACTGCCAATACTGTGTATGCATGTGAATTTTACATACGCATATTGTAGAGTGCGTGTTTGGGCGCCTGGCTATATGTATGTACACCTATAGGGGGCTGATTCATTTCGTGCATTTGATAAAACACTATTTTTATTTAGCTGTGATCCAGCCATCGGCTGAACATCGCGGACGGCTAATACAAACTAAAAGATTCCATCTCAATTGACAGCATATACGCATAACTACTTAGGGATATACACATTAATAAGAAATGAGATTCATTTCCTCTTATTCTGGTGCCCAACTCTTGATATGTTTCTTCCTATTCCAAATTTGCTTCCAGATTTTATATTTATGAGTAAATGGGGCATGGCACACCAGTCACGTCCTGTTAGAGCTGCACTTGCTTATACTTGAGAGCTGAGTCTTGTCTTTCAAACCACCGCATATTCTTGATTCAATACTTGAAATGCTAGAAGTGAGTAGTAATTGCTTTCAAATTTTACATTAAGGACTGCCATCTAGCCAAAAAAGATAATAACAATAATATACCCACACCGTGGGCTCTGTCAAGTATAACATGTAAAACTCTTATTATGTGCACTACATGTTAAATCGAGAAATGAGATTCTTGTACAAGAAACAGACTTTAGGCACTTATGGCATTTGGAGAATTGACTAGCTTGTGCAAAATAAAAACCACCAAAAGAGTACTCACATATAATAAATTGCTCAAATCTGTAAAGATACAAAACAACTATACCTGATTGCCTTTTCTTCAGTGATTTTCGCTGCCTCTCAACAGTTTCCTTCGTTTCTAATAAATGTCTCTAGAAAAGAAAACAATCCCATCAGTTGGCTGCATTCTTAAGTGACATCATAGAACATTGCTCAGCAGGACACTTTTTTAAGTTGTAGCCAATGGCATGGCTTTCATAAAGCCTACTAAAGTAATCAAAGGCATGATAAAACTACTACAATGCTGCTTGCAACGTCATAACCATGCAAAAGACAGGTAAACAGAAAAACAAGGAAGCATTAGACTAGCACAGTTTGTGAAGATTAAGAAACATTATCCTGCAAACAGAAAACTGTAACAGTAGTTGTGAACGGACATACTTATTTTACCCTGAACATAACTTGCTTCATTAAGCATTCCTCTCTAAATCTTAAACATTTTGATTAAGGTTGTTAACAAAAATATGCGAATCGGAGCTTCACTACATTGGCAAAGGACATAGGTCGGTTAATTGTTTGTGAAACTTGAGTGGAGAATATACAGATACAGAAAGCCACTAAGTGCAACATGCTAAGAAGCAAGGATGTGGGTCAGGACATGGATACGAACAGTTGTGGAGAGACGGCTACGTCAATTTTCAAAACAGGATAGGGTGCGGCGGGATATGGCTAATAATTTTAAATAGATGATTATGTATGGTAACAAGAATTATATTCTTAACTGAAATAGTGATAGTTAATTAAGGAATGCTAAATCTTATAATTGCACATATCATATTTTGTGGAGTTAAACAGAAATACAGACTTCTATCACTTCAGATAAGTTTCTATGGGTTTCCCAACGTAAGAAAAGTTTGTCGGGTTCAGGTACAATATTGTCAGCTGTTGTGGCTAAGAGTGAACTATAAGACAATAAGTGGTTAACGGATAGACGACAAAAGGAGGCCAGCTGTAGATAACCTACGTGAACACAAATTCTAGAGTTTTGCTTCACTACGCACACGACAAGGTCTCCTGATTCTTCTTTATCTCGATTCATGCAGTCTTCTTCGTGTTCTTTTCTGATAACCCCTCTCTTGCTCTTCATCTGTTGATTTACTGCCGACGTCTCTACTTGGTCACCAGTGCAGCTGCCCATGGTTGCTGCCATTCCCCCCAACCCCCGTCGTGTGCGCGTTTGTAACTACCCGGTCTACGGCCCCACCACAGGGCAATGCCTCCCTCAAAAGGACTAGCCAATAGGTACTTCTAAGATCATAGACAAGGTCTTATAAGGCAATCTCATACCATCTCACATTTAATATGGAATATCACAATCTTCCCTGCTTAAGCCTACGCGTCCTCACCTAGGAAGCAGCGACACCTCATATGAGTCAAGGTATGGTGTTCGACACCTCTCCGCGGTGTCCAACTTTATTTATTTACTTTAAGTATAGGACACCGTGTCGGACACCTCTTAAAGAAGTGTCCACATGTATGGGGCCAAAATACGATATTTCAAACTTTTTTCGAGGTCAGTGTATGATAATTGACAAATCTAGGACTTTTTTAGAAATTAACTTTTAAGCCAAACCCTATCGATCCAAACCTCTCGTCTTCGGAGTCGTCTTCTATGCAGCTGTTGTCTGCCTAACCAAGAGAAAAGAAGATGACGCAATCGGACAGCCGAGCTTCTCGCCGAAGGATCTCACCGAATTTCAACCAAAGATATTCTTCTTCTTTCTCTCTCATCTCTTTCTCTTTTCTATCTTTTTTGTTATCAAAAGCATCCAAGCTTATCAGTCCAGAGGAAGTTAAGTCAACATCTCTGACCGCATTCACGGACCCATCTGACTATATAAGACCTCTCCCTCATGCCTTTGGTCCCATGTCTTTTTTTCTTCTTTTTTGTTACTATTTAGAGTTTTAGACTATTCCATGTTACTGTCTCTCTTTCTCGTCCATTTTTAACGAAATTCAGCTGCTCCAATTGATGTTTATTTTTCTTATATATGTAGTTAATTTGTATATTTATACATATACACATATAATAAAAAAAATTAAAAATTCAGCAGTGTCCAAAATCTGGTTTTTTGGAAATTCCGGTGTCCCGTTCAGTGTTTGTATCGGACGCTGTGTCCGTGTCCGTGCTACCTAGGTTCTCACTAAGGCTAGATCACACATAATCCAGAATCTTCCTCTATCCAATGTGGGATATACCCGGCTCACACTTTGGTGCCCCATCCATCCTCTTGACGTGGGATAACCCGGGCTTGCCTTCCTTTCCGCCAACCATAGGCAATGGACAGTCCAGGCCGAGCTTTCGAGAGACGGCTCTAATACCAACTGTAACGACCCGGTCTATAGCCCCAACACATGACAATACCTCCCTCAAAAGGGCTAACCAATAGGTACTTCTAAGAGGTCTTACAAGGGCAATCTCATGCTATCATCCCACACCCGACGTGGGATATTACAGTGTTGCAGCCATCCAAGCAGCACCAAATTTCAGAAAGTTAATTAACAAACTAGATAATTTTGGACATGCACTCAGCGGCACCTGCCTGATCTGCACCCAGTGCTGATGCTTTAGCGAAAATGAAGCACCCATGCTTCACAGGCAGCACGTATTCCCTTGTTATGATCAAACAATTTTTAAATTCATAACTAATTCAGAATGATGAAGTCCAACCAACTATTTTCCCGATCTTTCGGTTGTACTTCATTTCTAATCTTTTCAGGTTATTGTCCTTCACCTTCTACTTCTTACTACATTGACATTATTTAGCCAAGTCGCCTTCTGCCAAGATTCCCAAAATTTTCAGATTTTGCCTTCTTTCCAAAAAAGGTAAATAAATTATCAAAATTGTACGGCTACCTTAGACGACATAGCTTAATTTAGCTTCATGTCACCAGCGCTCACGAGATACTTGGGCCTCGCAAGGCAAACTATAACATATCCCAAGCAAATAAATTTACTTGGAAACAGTTTTTAAACTTTCGGGAAGAGGGGAATCCAGAAGTCAATTGCCAATACATGAAACAGACACCAGATTCATGTACCCGATATATCCATATGGTTCAGGTCAACTCGCATTAGTTCATGGTACAACCATCCAATTCATCCACTGCATGATTTGATGAACCCGATGAACTTTTTTGCCTCCTTTAAGGTAAATGATGATAGCGAAGGAAGATTTTAGATCATTTGTGGAAAATAGAAAAAATAAAATGCATGAAAACTCTGATCAATGGACTTAAACTCCATCTACTTGTATCTTGTTAAACCCAATTTAAGTGAGACCAGTTTTATGACAGTATATATACACATCAGAAGTGGCATCGGTGAAAGACAACTGAATGACGTGATAGCTTTAACAAAAAATAATATCTTGCTTTGGAACCTTTTGTCCGAAGCTCATGGCCAGAATATTCCACACTGACATTGCCAAAGATTGAGGCCATCATGGAAGACCGAGCAAACTTCATGAGTTGGTGTATAAATCAACAATGATCTCTTTCGGTAAGTAAATTGCGAGCATATTGAACTTCTGACAAACAACAAATGTTATATTCTTCCTCTCTTATCAATTAGGCATTGCGCTGGTGGTTTGTGCCGTTAGATGAAATATGTTTCTATTCAATCATGTTCCATGAAAACTCATTTAACACTTTCTTATTCAAACCGAACGGCGAATCTATAGAAGGTCTTAGCATTTTCCCGAAAGCGAATGCAGTTAAGTTGTGAAGTTAGAATTGAAATCTTTAGTCTCACCCTTTTTGCCTTTTAGATTAGAATTCTTAATCAATATAGGGCGGTATTTGTCACAGGGCCCTTGTTACTATATAGCTACCTTATGCTCTTAGTGGTACATCCAACTACAGTGAGGTTCTAGATTATTACATGGTTACAGAAATAATGCACGAGTGAACCATTTATGAAGCCACAACATTGCTTACTAAACACAACAGCAATGATATAGTCCGTTACCCCCTGGTAGTAGAACTCGTGAACCACAAACTAAAACCTAACCAATCATTCAGAGCTCTTAATATGGCCAGCAACAATAGAAAACAAAATCTACGTCTTTTTGTAAGTCAAAAGATGTACATACTATCATATTATACAACGCATATGATCTCATGTTTTATTGTCTTATTATTGTCCTGGGGCAACTCTTGCCTTCAATCAACTTATTCGAGTAATAAATTCTAACCGCATTACTGGTTAAGAGGTAAACCAAGAAAAAAACTCATAGTAGGTATATGGAACAGACAAACATACAAGATGCGCATTAAGATCTTTAATGGCTTGCCCATCCTCCCATGTCTCCGATATGACAGTTCCAGCTCTGCAATGCACAATTATAATATTGAACAGAGAATAACATGCATAGGTTGAAATTCTAGCTTATATCATTGACACTATCTGTTAATCTGACAAATATTGAAAATGTAATTACTCTTGTATTTGGAGGCTCGATGGATATCTAATTGTGATGTGATACAACATTCTGTATCTCAACTTCATCTAGGAGCTAAACAGCTGGTTGTAAAACTTCAAAGCACAAAGTATTAATGGATTCTTGAAGAGACTCCACAAGCATGAAACTAAAATTGGCAGAGTACATGGTTCAATACACAAGATTGTGACTGTGCCTTCTCAACAGAAAAACCCTGGCAAAGCCAAAATAAAATGACATGGAAAACTGCCGTAAACATACAAGATGGAATGATACAGAAAACTGCCGTAAATTTACAAGAGCTGCAGCTCAAACTAGTACAAATAGCCAAATAATTCAAGTTCACGTACATTGACTAAGAGCATCAGTTGCAATTACTCCAAGACTTGAAACTCATGCACTGAAATTGATAGATACAGTTGCAAGAGGAGTATACCCATCAAGGAGCATACACTAGGAGTATGCATGTGAGAATTTGTTGGCCTTCCTATTTCCACTTGCAATTGTCAATTTAGCCATGGAATAGATGTAGAATGGTGAAAGACGATCCATTTAGCTTCATTAAGTCGGTTGAACCACAATGCTTTCTTAACTGTTTGTGTCCATGATTTGTTTGAAAGTAAATATTTCCACATCACAGCCAGAAAGGACAAAGCTGTACAACAGCTTGGATAACAAATTTTCAACAAGTGAAAGTAGCCTGTTTTCTTGGTTTCAAGGTTATGTATATCAACAGAGTGCCCCATAGTCTGGCAAGTTTAATCTCTAATGCCAGTTAAAAGAAAATGCTCAGCTTTGCTCTGGACAAGAAAACAGGACAAAGTTATTTTCTAACAAGTTCCTGCTTGTTCCCTAAGCCTGTGTTTTGATACCTTTGGCATGTTACAATTTTCATATTTTTTGAACGATAAAGAAGATGGCTTCCCAAAAAAGAACAAACCGAAAACATGTGTAATTTTATTTGGATACCGTTTTCGAGAATTTTGAAAATAATAAGATTTAATTAGATACTTTTGACATCATCTTCCAACACACCTGCATTGTCATAATGAGCGGTTCTAAAATTCCAACAAGGGTGCTTAAGTATATCTCTAAGCGTGTAATCTTCAAAAACAGGATTTGGAAATGGAAAACAAACAAAATTTTGCTGAAACATGAAATCAAAAGCAATAGGATGCTATACAGACAAAGGCACAAGAGTTGCCATGCGCCCCAAAGAAAATGAAGCTAGCAGATGAAATACCTCATAATACCCACATTGCCAAGTCTCAAAGAATCCTGGCGCACTTTCATCCTCGCTTCTTGTCTCTCCGCCTTTGAAACAGATATCAGCAGATCGGACACTACTTTCAGTCTCTACATAGAGGTAAACTAGAGTCAATATCGTATTAAAATGTCAACCAACCAAATGAATATCATGAACCAAGCAGATACCTTCTACGAGAAAACTGCAAATAGAATTAGCACGGTAAAAGCACAAAAGGAAATGCTAAAACTCAGAAGGCCAAAGTTACAGCATCGTGTTACAGTTACGGTTCAAAATCTTAAAATGCTTCATGTTAATTTTCATGTTGGTGCACTTTAGTGATTCTGCACTAGATAATTCTGTTCAAAATTGGGAGACGATATTAGCTACTACAACTAAAAACACAGCATCAATAAGAATCATAAAAGTCAAAAAAAGAACAGTTAAGAAAAGGAAAACACTAAAGACTGTCCTTAGAGCAGGATGATGCATCGGAAAAACTTACGAAATATTCATAATATCTCGCAAAAGAGTGTCTAGACCACTTAAAAAGCATTGTAATTAACAATAGCACTTACAGTATCTAGTGTTATGCGCTTAACTAGTTCCCTAATAGCACTTGTTAGCAGGAAACAAACAATAATAAAGGAATTACAAAAGCTTGGGTGCTAGGGAATGGGAGAGACAGCAACAATCGCCTATGACAGACTAGATTAAGGTAAGAAAATCCATCGTATTTAGCACAAAAAGGCTGTCCCAGACTCAAACACGGTTAACCACGTTTAAAAGACCAAGCAATAGCAGTGCACCTTGTGATGGCCCCAAAATAAACTGATAACAAAACCGAACTGATTGAATACAGATTAGGTATGATGGATCTAACAATAAATCCAACCTTGCAGATTTCCTACTACAAATCCAATCTTGGACACTTTTCATACGCACATGCACACTTTGCAGCCTGTGCTCTTTCAGCCAAAGCATTTTAATACTGCATGGTGTGGCATGGCCTATGACTATGTTTCCCTTTCCTTTCTTTTTAAAGGACTGTTAGCAAGAGTGCTTAAAATAGTGAAATAACTTAGGACAAAAACAAATAGTCATCCAGGGCTAGGCAACTGTTTAGAAGATTATCAAAACACTTGATCATTTTCGTACTTCAATTGGCTCATTAACGAAGCCTCCCGAAGAGTTATTGCAGTACTACAAACTCTGGGACATGCCTGTGGCTCTACTTAAAGGATCGAAAAGTTTAAAATTAGCATATACGACTTCTGTCATGATTGACACTTTTTTGGGAGCTTCGGTACTATAAGCCAGTTGAAGGATAAACAACATCACAAAGTTCCACCTAATTAATACCAATCAAACAGAGAAGAGATACGATCCACTTTCATCACAACAAACTCACTCACGTGACTCTACTGACCTAACACTTCCCCTTTTTTTGCTTAATAACTTTCTACTTCTTGCTTCCACCATCGGTGTATGACAGACAGATCATAGAAATCATCATGAAGATAAACAAACGTACTCCACGCTCCAATGTGTACCACCACAGGCCTCCACTTCTTGAAGATGGAGACATATCTGACCTAGTCCTAAATAGTTTTACTGCATTAACTCGGTCAGATAAGTCTCCATCATGAAGTATGCTTAAATTGTTCAACATTGTTCACAACAATGGGTAAATATAGATGTGTCCTAAATTGTTTGTTCAGGATGGGTAAGGCTTGACAAAATTGGGGTCATGCCAGTCTGACCTGGAGGTCAAAGGGTTTGAACGCGAGAACAGATTCTCTGAAGTAGCAAGGTAAGGCTGCATACATCTGATCCTCCCCAGACCCGCAGTAGCAGGAGCCTCATGCAGTAACTAGGCCAAATTTTTAGATGAATATCGTCAAAATCCACACTCAAGCTGATGCCATTCAACAGGAAGGGGTGTGTGAGTGTAATTACTCGAGACAGGAGTAGCAACTTTAACAACCAATTTTTTCGGGGGTTAATGTAATTCATTCTCACTTTTTTGTTCTCCAGCACGGCATGTGTATCCTAGGGAAGCTGTTCAATAGATGTCATACAGGAAATATAACTTATAGTAGGACGTACATCCTCCTCTACGCCCCAACCAATTTCATGTTTCTAATTAAATGTTTGTTAAGCACTTCAAACCCCAGTTGACAATGAAAAGAAAAAAGGGGGAAAGGAAAAGAAAGAGGTCGTGAATAGTGATGCTAGAGAACCATAAATATAAACCAAGCTGGATTTAAGGGTGACCTAAGTTGGAGAAAGTTCTCAAGCATTTCAGAAGGTTGAAAGAAATAACGGCAAGAGCACTTGGAGAATGAAAAAAGCTCGGAATTCCAGAATATTTTACTCGAAGATAATTGCATGATAAATTTTGAAGGTAAAGGCTGCAATTCATGAGGGATTGGTCAATTTAAGTATGTGCATGGGTGCAGAGGTTGGTTTGTCTAGGAGAATGAGAAGGAGAACCGAAATATATTGAGGATTACAAGATAGATTGCACTGCACATCTTTATCATAAAGTTACAGAACAAAGAGAATACATTACAGCTAATGGGGGACCACAGCTTTGAAGCTATGGGGACATGGTATGAAGAAAGGTTAATTCCTGGCGCAGTACATGGCCTACAACCGCAGTTCTCAAGTAACAAAAATAACATTGATCATAAAACCTCATCAAACATAAAATGACTCCTAACATGTTTTCTCAGAGTACAAATAAGGCCATAACAGCCTTTGTCCTTTTCACAACAGTAGAAAACATTCAAAAAGTACTACTGGGATACGAACGAGATATATTAAAAACAACCTATCTGTGTTTTACGTGAAATCTATGACACGAGTTATTTTAGCACTATTACCAGTACATACATTATATATAAGCTCCTTGAATGGATAGCTAAGGTGTCTTAAGCAATTCCCACAGTGGATAAAACTCATTGAAGCACTGTTTGAGGAGCCTGCATATAAGGTAGCAGGTAAGGTAAAAGGCTGGCTAAGCCCCCAAGGCCACAATACTTAGCTGGTCCTTCTGAGAGTAAGACACGGGCCGGACTCCGGGGAAGCGAGCAGTTGGGAAGCAATAGAAGCGATTTAAATTGGTTAGACTCCCAGGAAGCGAGCAAACGGAAAGCAATAGAAGCGATTTAAATCAGTTAGTCGGTAGAGAGGGCTTAGAACCAATAGCTCATTAGCTAATGGGCCTTTCCATGCCAGAGCCAATATAACTGTAAAATTCGGAGATCAAATGAACTTTGTGTACCTTCAGGTTTACGAAGGGGAAAAAGAACACATTTTAACTTCAGACCATTAACCACTTTGAAGTATAAGGAACATCAAAGATGAAAGTCACAATTAAGAAACGAAGCTTCACAAATATGCACCTTTGGCTTCATCTGCTGTTCATAATCTTTAACGTCCTTCAACTCCTGTCCAAATTTTAAGAAAACGTGAAAAATCATTTGGACTAAGTGAATGAAATCACCCAATTTTCAAGGAACTGAAGGCAATTATACCTTCTCCAACTGTTGAGATACATTTTGATATTCAGAGGCTTCTTGACGTAATTTCCGTAAGTCTTCCTCTAATGCTGCAACTTTACCGCGCAAGGATAAGATCATTTCCTAATTTAGTCGACAAGGCAACAAAAGTATGTCTGAATTTCCATTCATCAGTGTAGGAAAATAGAAGGAAAAATTAACATTATGGTGCTTGAACTTCCCTATACAAGAATTGTAGCCAATAGACAAATTCGGTCCTTTATATTTGAGACTTTGCAAAAAAGGTCCCTCTGTCCGTCCTCTATCAAAACCTCTACCTTAGGGAAACTTTTAGTGACGCTTTACTGAAACGACGTCACTAAGGGTTGCACCTCGAAACTATTGGCACTAAAAAAGGTATGAACCATATGGTTGGATAACCTAGGCTTAAACCTTATTTTAACGATAACAACAAATCAGTTATGCTATAAAATGTGCCTTGAGTGAATTCATAGTAGGTATATGCTTACAACTCATGAAGACGCATTTGAGAAATTGGATGTGGATTGAAATGAAAGGAGCTTAAAGCTATAGTGAAGATGCTATGAAAGCTTCATCAAGTCTAATGTCAAACAGCAACAAAGAATGCATAGGCTAAGTTATTCTCAATTGTGATTGATTTGTACTTTTATGTAACTAATCCTGGTTTAATGCTTGGATTGATGACTATGGCCAAAAATAACCTCAGGATACCTTGTGCATTGCATGTGATTGCATAACAAGTGTGTTTTTTTTAAAATGGGTGAACTTTGGAGCTAACTCAAAATTTTCTCATATTTTGATAGAACATTTTATTAGCTTTCCAACACAAAAAAATGCGCCTCAGTCCAATTTTTCTAGAGAAAATTAAGTTCAAAACAATAGGTTGTCTTAAAACTACTGCAGTAGACTACATTAGCAATACAATCGACTGTAAGCTCCCAGATTAAAATATAATGGCTAATTTTTCAAAAATTCATGCTAAACCTCCCTATAAGCCATATATCATATCCACCCAATAAAAATGATTTGGGTCTTCATAATACAATATGGAAACCACATTCTAAGCCTCCATTTAATAAAGAAACATCAAGACTCAGACTCATAGATTAAAGTTTTCTCACTTCATCTTCATGATTTTACATCATCAAAGAGTTTACATCATCAAAGAGAGTATCCTAGTGAGGAACTCTTTGATTTAGAGTGAGAATCTTCAAGTCATCAATTCTTTGATCTCTTTGTTGTACTAGAGCTTTGTTTGTACTCGTTTATTTTCTAGAGGGTTTCTTTAATCACAATTGATCTTTGTAAAAGGGTTTTGATCAAGGCTTAGGTTTGCCAAGGCTTGGGTGAGCTTTGTAGACTTGTTTTTGGTGTGGATATCACCAAATGCTTATAAGGGTATTGATCTTGACCTGAAGAAAATTATTGCTAGTGGATCATAGTGCTCTTACAAAGGACTTTCTTGAAGAGCTAGAGGTTGTTCAACGTCGAACCATTTCGATCTCCTTGTCAAGTATCTCTAACTCAATCTCTTTATTTGTTTCTGTATAATTGCTTGAGATTGAGTAGTCAGCCTATTGATTAATATAGTTCATTGGTTTTATTCAGATATATGACTGTGTTTAGTCTAAATTCCCCATTAATTTTCAAAAATCCTATTTCTTTCAACCCCCCCCCTCCTCCATAGGGTTGTTTTATTGGTTTCAAAAGGTATGTAGCATGTTTTCGTCTTTGTTGCTAATAGTTGTGCTTTTTCCGAATCTAGGTTAATGAAACTACACCAAAGGGCCATTCCAAGCTTGGAAAGTTTATGAACTACATGAACTTAATGAGCAAGGATGTTAGTTCAAGGACTAGTTTGGAAGTTCTTCAACAATATCTTGCAACACTTTTACTCTTGGTCTAAGCAGAAGCAGATGGATACTCAAAGTTAAAAACAAAAAGACCAACACACTCGAAGAAGAGGAAATATTAAGGCATCGCAAAATCTACCATAAGCAAAAACTATACCTCCTGTAAAGCGCGATCATCATATCTAGATTGCTCTTTGGGCCCGCCATCCTGCACAGAGAGTAGAAAAGAATAACATGGGTAAAATAGTGTGAATGGATCAAACACCAAAATACTTGGCATCATTTTTACCATAGAACTAAAATTTACACCCATCATTTCATGCCTTGCTCAAATGGTTATAAATTTTGATTCAATGAGACAAGCAATTATCACAGGCACAACAAGCCAACCTAGAAATCTGCCTTCATTTCTAATACTTATTAGGAGGCTTAAGGAAAAGCCATTGAATTCCTTTACTAAATACAGTAGGTCAACTAGGTCGGGGAACCATGAAAAAGAATGTTTAAACCATAATGAATGTGGAGGCCATAAATTATACAAGCACGAGAGGCATCCTCACCCACAGGTTCAGAATTTAAGGCAAAACTTTTCCTAACAAATTTTGCCATCAAAGAATTACCATAGTGGCAGATGCCAATATCTGTCACTTGATAAGGTCTCATTAGGACCTAGGGGCACGCTCCAATCAAAGTAATAATTGAAACACCACATAGGTAACATGAAATGACATGAAAATCTTGTCATTGTTTTTGTCCTTATAAAATTTAAATATGCTCTAAAGGGCATTCAACATCGGGCACAACCCCTGAACATACAGGATAGTCCAAAAAGCGACTACCAAACTACAATTTGCCTAAATGATATATGGCAGAATCTATAAGGGTAATACCTCAATAGAGGAAAGATAATCACCATTTTGACATCACATTAGTAGGATGCTGGGAGGTGTTAAATAGACAGACCTACATTTGGGACTTTTTGCATGGTGAGCTATGGAAGCTGCTCTGAACCTCAAACACATATCTCAAGCTTAATAGCCCAAGCATTTACTCAGATACACCAACTAAGCGCAAAATAAATACTACTTGTGTCGCCGATCCAAGATCCGCTAGATATATGAAAATTCATATTCATATGTATAATAATACAGGATGCTATCCTCATAATTGATACTGTTATAAACACTGGACCAGTCAGCCAAAGTCACAAGTGGTGTATCTATTTATCAGTATTAATCAGTGCATTATAAGAACAGCTGTTAGCGGTGACAAGAAAGGAAACCCCTGCAGAGTAACTAGTGAAACGTACAAACAAAATTCTAACAAATCATATTCAGATTTGCCTAAAGAAGTTCTTAGTAATGGGAATAAATTCTACTTATAGATTCAGATTTTCTTTGCTGATTTGGAAAAAAGTGGCAAAATATAAATGGTGCCAGATCTTTGAAAAGATGAAAAGCACAAACGTCGTCAATCATGAAGCTGCCAAGGGAGGTTACTCTTTGATGTTTAAGACTCCAAGTCTAGTATACAAATTTCCACAAATTGGTGATTCAATTAGGTCTATAAGGTAATTTTGAGGTCATTCTCAAATTTATTTGATGAAATGGTCAGTACAACATAATAAAAAGCCGTTATTAAATGGATTCAGGTACAGAAGTCCGGTCCAGGAATAGATAAACTTTTGAATTAGCCATAAGCGAATGAAGGACATGCACAGCTCCACCGAAGAAATACCCTATAACAGCCATGCAACATTCTATTCAGCTCTAAACAACTTCTTGAATGCTAGCAGCAAGACTTGAAACCCTTATCCCACCCTTCACTTCAGAACTTACTGTACTATAAGGGCTTTGATGCTGCAGCCATTAATCACAGTGGACAGGTCGATAGCCATGTTGTCCTTCTTAAATTTGGTAAAAAGTGGGTTTGGATACGCCTTTAGAATTTTCACTTTACTGCATTCCTATTTTGGATGGACGGAGCGCTTTTGACAGAATTAATGGTTCATACCTGCAGACTACACTTTATAACAACATATCATCCATCTTTCTTCACTACAGCTAAATTCAGACTTAATTGATTGAAACATTTTTTTCACAAAAGAAGAACCATTACTAACTGAAGATGGATGCTGATCAACAATTGGATATTTTATAAAAGCACCAGAATTGACTACCAAATTGGTTTGCACTTTGCCTTTCCCCAGTTGAGATGTAGAAATGACCCCCCTTCTTCATCAAATCATGGTGGGAAGCAGTTGGCACAAACGAAATAATGATGCAAAACTAATGCAATGGGATCATACCTTGTGATATGAGTTCTCAAGCTGACCATTTGATGTTGGAACTGTTGAAGGAGCTACTCGCGCTCTAGTATGATCATTAACTCGGGAACCCCGTCCTCTACCTGAATTAGAATGTACCCTACCACGGCTTTGCTTTTTCCTATCTACATCTATACCCGCCTTGGTGTCCACTGTCCCCACAACCTTGTGCCTTGTGTCCCCAACTGCCTGATATAATATTTCTCTCAAGCATCAATAGATATATTTTTTGCTGAAAACAGAATCTAAGAAAAGATGCCGACAAGTGGAAGTAAATGAGAAACAACTTAATGAGTTCCTCAGAAAACAGATGATAACCCAAGACGAACAACCAAATAATTATAAGGGGAAATACAACACGCAAAAAAAATTGAACCAAAAGATTAGCAGTTGAAAATCTACCTCAACATGTTCAAATACAGTCGACTGGTCAGCTTCGTCAAGTCTTGGGCGCTTCTGAGTGTTGGCTTGTATTAAAAACTCCCCACCGGTCTGGCATGAAAACACAGACACCAAAAGTGAGGAAAAATTCGAAAGAGGCTGTTGCATTAAAATGGTGTGAACTAGCAGCATTTTTATGACAAAATTTATTAACTGCAAGTAAACCACTCTCTCAAATAGATTGAATTCATAAGGCGCCAATCTTTGTCATCCAAAACCTCATGACGAAAATCAGCTGATCCTCCATCTAAAACTCATCCCATTGAAATTTAGCTCCTTGCATTAACCGTCCAGGATTCCTCTCTCCATAAACCACGCAAGACAAAAAGAACTCTCCCGACACTTTTTTTAATTTTCCTCCTACTATACAAACTCCAACTAAAATGGAGGTCTTTAATTTGCTTAGGCATTGTCCAAGCAATACCGTGATATAGGCAGAACAATATCACAGCTCTCTCGTCCCCAGCAAAAAGACAATGAAAAGTGGCTGATGCATTGGCCGAAGCACCAATAAGCATAGAACTTCTTCCTCATTAGTGCCAGTTAGATAGAAAACCAAGATGCCTCCTAAGGTAAGGAAAGAAACCAATTTGAAGCTCTACCAGATAGTGCTCAAGGAAAAGGAATAGCCAACCTAACCTTCAACCGCTTGTAAGAACACCAAAGCTAGGACTGTCTATTCTTAACCACCATCGAGAAAACTGCATTCAGTTCAGGTCCACTTATGTGAAGGACTATTCAATTTCCAGCGTCAGGTGATTTTGCTCCTCGCTCCGAGCAATGGGGCAGCACTCCTTTGTCGGCAGACCGTAGGAAGGACTATTCATGTTACTGAAAATTCCGCTGTGAGGTGGTTTTAAGATTCACTGCTTTGGCACAACCTCCCCCGTTCTTGCTCTTGCACCCGCTCTATGTGAGTTAGTGAAGGAGTACTTAATGGGTTTTCATATCGAACCATGTACGTGAATCTAATGCATTTAGTCTCAAAGTATTTAAATGAAAATCACTTCAAAGTTAGCAAGGAGAATGGTTTCAAGATTTCTTCAAAGAAAGATAGCATATAGAGGAAGCTAAAGATGCAAAGATGGAAAAACAAGTATCACAATTGCCCTTTAGTGCGCTAAGGAGAACACTAATGGAGTGCATGCTAATGCTCTTGCTTTAGTTTTTTGCAGATGATGCACTAGCCTGTTAAAAATGCCAATATTCTTTTATGAAAAGGCAAGAAGAGAAGTTTGTATGAGTCTGAATGAAGAATCACGTATGGTTCTATAATAGGGTGGGAGACTAATGGGTGGTAAGGGACCATGCTCTATTACAGAAGTCCAAAAACGAAAAGATTTTAAAGACGGTACATATCTGCTCAAAAAACTCATTTTTTTTTTATCGTTAGGAATTGTAAGTATTGTGTGGCAAACGTAGAAGGAGAGGTCAGCTTAAAGGGGTTTATATGACTAGGTCTTTATTGGCACTTGGCAGTAACCCAATTTATTTCGCAAGTAAATGAGCCTCCAAGGAGCCCTTCTAATGTGAACTACTTCACGAAAATCTTTATTGTTCAACTAGCTAAGAATGGCTATAGTTTAGCAACTCATGTTGGAAGGAAGCGTAAAACGTCTGATGAGTAGAAAAGCAGTTCTTGCAGCATTAAGAAAGTAGTCAGGTCTCTCTCTCTCTCACAAGGTTATAAGCTTCTCCAAGGTCAGTATGAATTTGATGCAAACTTGGCAAGGAAGTGCAACAAAAAGAACCCACTATATCGTGTAACAAACTTTCCCACTTTGCCTCTTGGAACTTGAAACAGAAGCACGTGCGCCAAGCTCGATATTCTTGTGGTTCCAGCAGCAATGTACACTTTTTTGTCCATCATTAACTCAAGCCACCTGGCACTCTAATCAATTTCCATTTCCACTTACCAAAAGTACAATTACATACATATGCGCATGTGCACACTTGCCCAAGAAACACATGTCATTATCTTCACCGATCAGTTGTATCACTAATAGCGATTAGTTCCAGCTCCACCGCATTAATCAAAACCAGTAAATTACAATCTGTGACCTAACTCCTTTTATAAAGAATTCTCTTTCTTTGCCCTAGTAATTATGCTTCCAATTTCTTTTCTTCCACCTTTCTTGAAAAGCATGTCTCAGAATTAAAAACAGCATGCTGGCACAAAAAATGTCATACAAGGTTTCAACGAGGAAAATGTGCCTTTGGCACGTACAATGACTGTGTTTGTACCTATATTCAGTTCAGTAGATGTCTAATTTAGAGCGCCAACCATGTCATATGGCACAAACTTCAACAGAGGGCTAGCTAAAGATATAGCCTCAACACCCTTCTTAATTCAGCAACTCACTCATACAATCCATAGATTCCAACGGTAAAATTCAAGTTTGAGTAATTACTATTTCATTTACATCATTCGAATTACTCATCTACAGATTAATTTAATAGACATTGACTAAATCACAAGTCCAAAGGGTAGATATAGCAACAGCGTAGTTGCACGATCTGTAAATTCCAATTCTGACCTAGTTCCTCCTTTTGATAAGGGAAATTCACTTTCTTTCTGATATAACTACCTTTCCAATTCCTTTTCTTCCACCTTTTTAGAAAAGCACGCTCCAAAACTCAAAACAGCTCGTTCGCAACGATAGAAAGTGCCAGCAAGTATAATGTGCCTTTGACGCGTAAAATGCATGTGCATTTGCGCATGCACTTGGATTCAATGCCACCAAATCGGATGGGCACAAGCTCATTTTATCAATCAAAATATGCAGCAAAACAAGACTAACTCAGAAACTAGCTCATATAATTCAGCTTTAATATCCATTAGATTCAGCCAATTTCTCACATAGTTCAGGGACTTCTAAATGGACCAATACATCTTTTAATAAGAATTCTAATCACCAAACTATAGTAAAACTTAACAAACATTAAGCATTTTACGCGTGCAAAGGGATTGATATAAACAACTATAAGTACAAAGAATAGCAAATCGGGGTATAAAAAGATAGGCCAAGGTCTCACATCATCATCGTCAGAATCAGAATCAGAGGACGAAAGCAATGGCTCAGCGAGATCCTCGGGGGCGGGGGGAGGAGCGGGCCCGAGCTTGGTGGGCCACGTGGCCTGCGGAGGAGTGGACACGGCCTTGCCGGCCATGCGGGCTTCAAGCTTGGCAATCTTGGTGGGCAGGGACTGGTCAGACTGGTTGGAGGAGTTGGAGGAGAAATGGAGCAGCATGTCATCCGACATTGTTGCACAGAGCTCGAGAGAGCCCTTCAAAGCGCTGGTTGTCAATCCAGAAAAGTGAGTTTGCAGATACCCTTTTAGCCAAAGACTCGATCAAGCTCCAGCCCACCAAGTGAAAGTTTCAACAGGTCTGGCATGTGTGTGTGTGTGTCAAAGAAGGGGAAACTAGGGTTTCTTCGTTTTTCGGTGGGTGAAGGATTTTGGGGAATCAAGAGAGAATGAGATTGGGAAGGAAGGGAGGAAATGGGGGGGTTTTGAAATTTGGGCTGAGAGGGTTCTGTATTTGGTTCACTGTGTTGGCTCTGTGGTTTGGATTTGGGTTAGATGTCACAAACGCAGCAGGTTTTGCTCTTGCACAGGACGCATTTTTTGGTTTAGGGTAAAAGGGAAAAGAAAGTGCGTTACGTATGTATCCCAAGTTGAAGGGCCTTACGCTATGCGCCTTCTAAGCAAACGTTGTGTTGACAAAAGAGAGACAAATTTATTTCGAGTTTTTTCCCTAATTAACACATATTTAATACTTAATTATCTATATACACCAATTTGAAACTTATTTACTCGCATACCACACTTTTAGAAATCGCTGTTTGAAACCACGTTTTCAAGGTAAAAATCGCTGTTTCAAACAGCGTTTTGTACCTTGAAAACGTGGTTTGAAACAGCAATTTCTACTTTAAGGTAAAAATCAAGTAGAAATCACTGTTTGAAACAGAGATTTCTACCTTAAAATCGTGGTTTCAAACAGCGATTTTCAAAAGTGTGATATGCGGGTAAATAAGTTTCAAAATGGTGTATATTGATAATTAAATATTAAATATGTATTAATTAGGAAAAAAAACTCAATTTATTTCCCCTCCTTCTCTTTTCAGAGTTTTTTCCCTAATTAATACATATTTAATACTTAATTACCAATATACACCATTTTGAAACTTATTTACCCGCATACCACACTTTTAGAAATCGCTGTTTGAAACCACGATTTCAATTTCTACTTGATTTTTACCTTAAAGTAAAAATCGCTGTCTGAAACCACGATTTTAAGGTAGAAATCGCTGTTTGAAACAACGATTTTTACCTTGAAAACGTGGTTTCAAACAGCAATTTCTAAAAGTGTGGTATGCGGGTAAATAAGTTTCAAAATGGTGTATATGGATAATTAAGTATTAAATATGTATTAATTAGGGAAAAAAACTCGAAATAAATTTGTCTCTCTTTTGTCAACACAACGTTTGCTTAGAAGGCGCATAGCGTAAGGCCCTTCAACTTGGGATACATACGTAACGCACTATGCTCTGGCCGCAAGAGCAAGCAACTTGAACTCGGTTGGCTTGGTTTTTTTTTTTTTTAAATTTTCCAATTGAAAAATATTAGAACTGCATTTCATATATATAACCCGGGAGAGGGGGAAATCGAATTCGGGACCTCGAGGTCACTCCTCGAGGCCCCTTGCCAACTCCACCAACCCCTTTGGGTTTAGGTTGGCTTGGTTATAACTAAAAGCAATTAAATTCGGGTGCTACAAAAATCCCACCCGACTTAGAAAAGGTTACATTAGTTGGACTTGGTTGGGTTGATGAGTTGGATGGATAAGATTGGGTTTGTGGACAAAAAGGCAAAAAAAATTCCGCGTGCCAAAAAAATAAACTTTTTATGGTGGTGTGTGGCTGTTGCCAGAAGCGATAGTCAGAGGCAGTTGCTCGCGAAAGTGGCGGCGGTGGTGGGACGTGGCGGTGGTCGACGGTGGTGATGGCAGGCCGCCGGCGGTGGCAGGCGATCCCCCGAGGTGGCTGTCGGCCGCCGGAGGAGGCTACCAGTTGCCGGCAGCCGGCGGTGGCTGCCGGTAATGGGAGGGTGGTGGTGGTCTCAAAATAAAAATCAAAATTGAAAACCGAAAACTCCTTTTTGGAAAAAAAACAGCCATGTTTTAAAAACTAGCTTTCAAAACTGAAGAAAAAAAAAACTGTTTGTCAAACACATTTATTTTCTCCCAGTTTACAAAACTAGATAAAAAACTGAAAAAATAAACGTTACTAAATGGAACCTAAGAATAGAAAATCTTGTTTTCACAACCTAAGGCCCCGTTTGACAGAGTTTTTTTCAAGTTTTGTAAACTGGAAAAATAAGCGCGTTTGGCGGACAGTTTTCGTTTTTTTTTTCTTCAGTTTAAAAAACCAGTTTTTAAACCAGGGCTGTTTTTGAAAACTCCAAAAATGAGTTTCGGTTTTCAGTTTTGGTTTTTATTTTGAGACCACCACCCTCCTACCGCCACTGTCCACCGCTGGCAGCCACCGCCGACGGCCGGCCACCGCTACGCCCCACCACCGCCACTGCAAACCGCCACTGCAAACCACAACCAAAGAAAAAACTCAAAATAAAAATTGGGTAATCAAACGCCAAAAAAAAATCAGAAAAAAAACTAAGTTATCAAACACCCACTTGTTTTTGTATAAAAAAAAATTTAAGTGGTTTGGGTTTTTGTTTTTTTGGAAACAGAAAATCAAAACTGAAAGTGTTGTCAAACGGAGCCTTGTGCTTTGCAAAATAAACATCAAAATAACTATGGATTTCCCACTATAGGTTAAAAATAATCCACTACTGAGATTGCCTATAATCAGAAGTAGATGCCAATGATGATTGTACGTGGAAATTTAGCTAACTATCAATAGTTCACAGCTTGAACTCCTCTCTTTAATGGCCAAAACATGCCATCAATAGTTTGAAGGCACATGTGATAATATAAGTTTGACATTTAGAATGTCTTTTTAAAATTTGTGATGCCATTAACAATATTTAAGACGATTTGTTGCAAGTAGACATTTGCACCCCATCAATTTTGTTTTGCAGTAAAAAAATAAACTACTATTTTTCATTCGACATCAGCGCTATTAGTCAAACACAACGTGTATAAAGTTTGGCAATCAACACATTAATATTTGTCCCTTTTATGTTAGGAAGGACCTGTAAAAATGTGTAAGGTAAAGATTTCTTAATAATGTAATCATTTGCCTATTAGAGGTACGGTTCAATGCAAAAACAAAAGATATAGTGCAAAATTGGTATGTAAAGGAAATAACAACTATATGTAAACCATACTCTTGAGACTCAAATTCTAGAGATCAAAGTGAAATAGGTGGAGCCACTCTTAATTATAAAGGCTCTGGTGATACTTGATTAACAGTTCTAAGTGGTAGAGGAGTGGTTTTAGGACTTTATCTGGGCATAATGGCTTATAGAATAATTTTCAAGGATTCATGCTTTTAGAAGTAGTATAGATAGTTTTCTAGTGAATGTTTTTCACCAACTGTGACGTTTATAAGTAGTTGAATGGGTTGATCTTAGATTAGATGGATATAGATACATGTTTTGTTGTTAAAGAAGTTGAAGAGTTGGAACCATGCATCTACCATGCGGTAATTAACTTCGGGAGAGGAACCATGAATCTAGCATTGAGAAATGAAGAGTCTTCCGCCAAGTATAGCATGAGATGTAATAGCTAAGTATAACAATGGCATTAGACAATTATGTAAGGATACTTTTGTCCAAAAAATGATTTACTCATATCTACACCCAGTGTTATTAAAGGCGCAGGCGCACCTAAGGCGCAAAAGGTCCCTGGAGCCTAGGCGCACGCCTTTTCGAAGCGAGGCGCAAAATTAAAATAAATATAAATAATAGTGCATTAAAACAATAAAATTACATTTAAAAAAATATTTCTTTTTCAGTATACTTCCTATGAGAACCACAAAGAACTAGATATTGTACCTTATTTTTGTACATATGTTTTAAGTCGTTCACATCCCCATTTTATCGATAATGAGCGTATTAAATAATATCCTCATTTTATGATTATAAATCTATTAGCGACAAATGAGAATATAAAAAATACACATGACGTGAAAAATAGACAATTCTTATTTTTGAAAGAGCTAATAAAAATGTCACTAAACGCATATTTACAAGCTTTTTTTTTTTTTGTTGAGATTCGTGAGAACTACAACCACAAAGGTGTAAATACGTGGTCAATGAAGGGCATATCTGAAGTTGAAGCAGTTCATTTTACACGAAGCTCATCACAGAGCTTGTTGTGCTCAAAGAACGAGGCTCCAGAGAGAAATGGGATGTTTCCATGGGTGGTTGCCCCTCTCTGTCAAAGATGACCTTCATCTGAGCCCATGATTTCATCATCGTCCCTGAAAACCAACAGCCCATTTCTCTCTCTCTCTCTCTCTCTCTCTCTCTCTGTGTGTAATTCTACAGAGATACAGAGAGAGAGAGAGAGAGAGTGATATCTATCTATATATATATATACATACATAAAAAAACAGGCGCAAGGACGAACAGAGACTGAGTGAAGAAGGGAGGGGGAGACCGGGAGAGAGAGAGAGACCAGCGGGGTTGAGGCATGGAGCAGCGGAGTAGCAGCGGCAAGAGCAGCGCCACGGCGTCGACAGAGGCAGCGGAACAACTAGCAGTCGGCGGCGACGGCAAGGGGACAAGCAATGGCAGTGACGACGACCATCGGTCACCGGAGAAAGGATGAAGAGTGACGAGGTCACCGGAGCAAGGACGAACAGTCGCACGCAGAGTGAAATTGATTTGGATTTGGGGATTTTAGACTTTGGGAGCAAGGACGAATAGGCGCAAGGACGAACAGGCGCCTAGCTTCACACCTCCCGCCCCGCTAGGCGCCTAGCGCCTGGGCGCCTAGGCTCACAAGGTGCGCGCCTAGTTGAACGCGCTGCGCCTAGCCTAGGCGAGGCGTGGGTTGTGCGCCTGAGCGCGCCTTGCGCCTAGGCGCGCTTTTAATAACACTGTCTACACCTTATAGTTAGTATAGATACACTTCTCCGACATCCTTTAACAACACTTCTTGATATTTGTTTATGACGTAGAAGGCAATATTTTTTATTCTTCGTTACATAAGTTGAATGTAGTAGCAACAGGTAGAATGACCCCTTCTTAAATAGGAAAGTTATAAGGCAAAACAAGGACCCACGGTGCCATCCATTATATTATGTCATTTTGGCCTTAATTTTTCATTTTTTCGAACCAAACCGGGGCATAAATATCCAACTCAGTGTAGGGAGTTGAGGTCATAGAATACCCCGTGCTACGACCACTGTATAGTGGATACACGCAGCCTTGTTCTCTGCTCAGAAGAGGCAAAGCCTTTGGCATTTTTCTTTTAGTGTTATTCAATTCACTGTAATGCGTGTGTATTGTTAGTTTATGACGCTGAACTCAGCATTTATAGTATGAAATGAAATTGCTAGGAATAGGTTTTCTCACAAATGATCAAATTTACTGCTCAAATGATACTATAATTATGCTCTGTCCGAGAGTGCTATTTAGTGACTTTGGTATTCGATTACATAAACATCGGTGGACCTTACTTATGATCGTTACAGTTCCGTTTCTGAGGAGGAGTCTTGAGTACAATGAACTTGGGTGCCACAATCTAAATCTTTTCCTTTTAGAATTGATGTTTTTCAATTACCTGAGTCACATTGAAAATTAGGATTACAATTTACACTTCAAAATTTAAAAGGCCATAACTCAGTTGCTAAATCTTCTTACGTGTGTCTTCATAGTTTATTGATGCAAGTCTGCACTTACTTCTTGTTGAGGTATTACTCCAGGTAGTTGGATCCGATAGCTTGCAATGGTTTGGATCCAACTTGTATCTGTCAACAGCTATGTATAATTTTATGAAAGGTCCCTTCTGAAACCTTGAGATATTTTTTCGAGAATCAAACTTAATTTATAGGTAGCAGCATCGAAATATATCATTTCATGTCTCGTTGTTTCACCCACGTAGCCTTAACTTTTCATTACAATTTTTCTTGCCAATGAATTTGCCATAGAAGCTTCATTTTTAAAGTATCATTCCACTGTTCTCATTTATGTTTACTTGGTAGTTAAGATGATAAATACTAGCATCATTGTAGTGTATCGTACTGGTGTTCTTGCTTTCCTTGTGCACATTCCATAGTCACCATAGGATTTTTTTGAATGGACCGGTGGGCATCACTAGTGCGATAAATAAGATCCTGTTACATAAGGCTATCAAGGGTGAACACCCTTTAAGCTTACAGCATTACTAGCGTACCTTGATTAGCATTTACTGGGCAATAGTCCTTCGATGCTTGCTTGTATCTGTCATTAGTCTTCTCTTCCAGACCTATCTACTGTGACCAGCTTTCAAATGTGCCTAAAGCAGTTTCAGTTCCAGCGAAAGACATAATCTTTGTATGACCATCATCATGAGCATTATCCTAGAATTGCCCAATGGGAGGCCCATAAGTGGGACATCAGAACTGGAATCCAGCTCCGGAGTATTAACAAAATATCAAGATGCCCGCGGTGGGTTGGGGGTTGGGGGGGGGGGAAGTGGCGGAAGAAAGAGGGGGGTGGTATGTAAGTTGGAGAAGTTGCTGCCAATAGCCTCAGGTGGCCAAAGGATGTTACAATGAGTTTGGAAGGCAGGGCCATAACTTATACACGTAAAGTGTTCAAATGCATATTGCATGTGTCTTACCTTGTCAAGAAGTCATTGGAAAGTTTCTGTCTATTATTGGTTGCTAAAGCACACAATTGGGATGTCCATAACAAGAAAAGGAAAAAAAAACTCGAAGCCCCTGTTGTGCATGAATTAGAAGAAGGTCATCTTTGCAGACAATGAAATTACTGTTTGGACCTCTTATTCGATTCTAGAGTTCTGATTGAGCAAGGCTTTGCAGGGCCTTGTTCCTCTGGAAAAGTCATCCAGAGTGTTCAAAACCATGTTGAGTGCCCTGGTTAAGAATAATGCATAGAGCTCAAGGTGATCTAAAGCTTTTGATTCTATGGCAAATGTTTCGGCCTTTATTTCATTTCATAAAGATCAAGGAAGCAAAAGTTCTAAAGTGTTTGCATGATGAGTTTCTGACAAATTGAAGTTTATAATCATTTTTCTTCCATATACAACATAAAGGTACCATCGGCTACATTACATTCAATAGGATGCTGACCTCACAGTGTATCTCTGTCTTTGCCACTTGCCTTCTTGACAAAAGTTGGCTTCTCTCAGTTTTAAAAATGTCTACCAAATCGACACAAGCTAGGATTTCACTCGAGATATACATGTTCTATGATAGTAGTGGTTTTTTGTAATGTTAATGACGTATCCATTGCGGTCAACGGGTCTCATAGGTTCTCTCTATCCTAGAAATATGTCAATTTACAGTAAAAGAGATGCCTGGAAGTGTGTAGACTTTCCAACACTTTTAGTTAGTAGTTTTGCTAGGTCAATTTATGTTGTTGTTTGCTTGTAGGCATACCCGTCAAGCCTATAACATAGAGATCAGAATTGTTGTGCGTACTTTCATCTGACTAGTGCACTTTAGTATTGGTTTCACGTCATTTTACCAAGTTTTTGATCTTCTATTTTTCCTTTATTCATCATGTTAACGCGAAGAAAACTTCTCAAAATTTCTTTTGTTTTCAAAAAGCCAACCACAGTTATCATATAGGGGAAATCTTTGATGATCCTTAACGGATTCACATCTTGTTAAAAGGACAAGCCATATAAGGTTATCAAGCTGAAATACGAAAAATGATTTTATTGTCCGGGACACTAGGGTTAAATGTTGGGCACTATACTTCAAATACTTCGTTTGGTTCATTGTTGCATCACTTCTTGTTGTTATGCTTTTTCACCAAAATCGCAGTTATTGTACCTGAATTACCATAGTTTCGGGTGTGATTAGCATAATAGAAAGTTGTGGTATATATGTATGTGCTACTTTCATATATCAAATGCATGTGTAACTTATCTTGGCATTTCGTCTTAGTTTGTAATCATTATCAATCAAACCATATCCTATCTTAGTAGCTAAACCATGCACAGGGATGACCAACCCAGAAATAAGCTTGAAGCTCCTCGTAGACAAGAGTTCAAAGAATGTGGTCTATGCAGAGGCCGAGAAGGAGTTTGTGAACTTCTTGTTTGGACTCCTGTAGCTGCCACTTGGCTCCCTCATGGTACTTCTAAATAATCGGGGTAGGATTGCGCCTTCTTCTTTTGTTAAAGTATATGAGAGTGTTCGAAATCTCGGCAGCATCTATTTTGCAACAAGCAACACCAAGCACTCTCTCTTGAAACCCAATCTACCTTTTTCAAATGTCCACCACACTCCTCTCTTGCAAGAATTGACCTACACAAAGCCAGCTTCCTGCTGCTCGTACTACGCCAACACCCCCAAGAAAGACGTGGATGGGCATGTTAAAGGATTAGTGACTTGCATGGTGATGGATGACCTCTCATTGAAACCACTATCCAGCATTTCTAGAATCACTGTTCTCAACACTCGCAAGGTCAAAGATGTATCCCGTCTTGAAGAGAAGATTGTGAATGTTGACATTGAAAAGGTACTTTTCTTACACACTCATCTCGCGTTTGGAGTTGGTGAAAGCCTCCTTTGAGTCGAAGATTTTTTAACAGACGTGTTTCTTGATGTGTTACCATCTTGCAAGCAGACTCGTCTACATTAATGTGGCCAAGTATCCAATGTAAATGGATGACCAATATGTAGGCATGTTTATGAAACTATGATCGTCAATTTGGAAGTTTGGCTGTCCAAGTTAAACATTTTATCTGGTTTCCTTGTCCCCGACATGACTTATATTTTTCTTTAGAATCTTAAATGACTTGTGCTCTACTAGTAGAGCTACGAGTAAGATAACTCTCTGCCTTTTTTTCTTCAAGTAGTTAATATGCACATGCATTGCACATTGAGATCTGATCCAAGTCTCTTGTTTTCTGATAACTCCCATGTTTAGAGTTGAAATATAATATCATGGTTACATTTTTCAAGTGAAATAAAATTAGATCATTCCCTGCCTTTTTTGTCAATTGTCCAAAAATTAAGGGTTAATTTACAAAACTGTCCCCTGAGGTTTACACGTTTTTGCACTTTGCCCCCCGTGTTTACAACTTTTGCAATAATGTCCTCCGAGGTTGACAAAACCATTACAAACAGCTCCAAAATTGGACGTCCGTCCAATTTTGGACGTTAAGTCGTCATGTGCGGTGCACATGCCATTTTGGCATGGGCAAATTTGTAAGTTCTCCTTCCCCATCTTCCCCACCACTGTGTTCGTCTCTCTCTCTGTGTTCCCCTTCCTCATCTTCGGGTTCACAACCGTCTCAATCTGATGCATGAGTAGGACGTGAAGTTGTGCCCTTTTAGTCATTGCTAACGCTTTGAAGCCCCAACCACCATCAGAAACTTTAACCCAGCACCCATTATATAGCCATCTCCATATTTTCATCTCCACCATTAACCAAGTAGGACAGAAAAAATGGAGAAAGCACAAGCAGAGAAACAAGGTCGTGCCGCAAAGGGCAACAAGCAGCAACGTCCAGTATGGGATTGTGGAAGCTCACTCTACGACTCCTTCGAGCTCAAATCGTTCGAACGCCAGCTCGACTCAGCCATAACATCTTCAAGAACCCTATCAATGCCTCACTTGTCAAACCGCCAACCTCGTCCACCACCACAGCAACCTCAATCTCCCCCCAAGAAATCTTCCAAAATCTCTCGGTCACTTCAAAAGCTACTCCGCTTTGTTTTTAGGCCTAAACAGCAGAGCAACACAGCTATTTTTTCGCGTGCAAGAGCGTTCACAAGAAGGGTTTTTTGCGGTCTACGACAGGTTCGGTGGCGGGCTATCCACGATACCCGAGGCACCAAAGACTGCGGCCGAGTACGACGTTCTTTTGCCAGAAATGAATTCGCTGGCGAGACGGACGGCCTCCGACCGGTTGAGACGGTTGTGAACCCGAAGATGAGGAAGGGGAACACAGAGAGAGAGACGAACACAGTGGTGGGGAAGGGGAAATTACAAATTTGCCCATGCCAAAATGGCATGTGCACCGCACATGACGACTTAACGTCCAAAATTGGACGGACGTCCAATTTTGGAGCTGTTTGCAATGGTTTTGTCAACCTCGGGGGACACTATTGCAAAAGTTGTAAACACGGGGGGCAAAGTGCAAAAACGTGTAAACCTCAGGGGACAGTTTTGTAAACCTCAAGTAGTTAATATGCACATGCATTGCACATTGAGATCTGATCCAAGTCTCTTGTTTTCTGATAACTCCCATGTTTAGAGTTGAAATATAATATCATGGTTACATTTTTCAAGTGAAATAAAATTAGATCATTCCCTGCCTTTTTTGTCAATTGTCCAAAAATTAATGAACACCTGCCATAAACTTGCTTGTCAGTGGTGAAAATTTAGCTTCTCTCTAGCATTTTTTCATTATTGATGGTTCTTGACTATGGTAATTAGAGCATCATATCGCAGATATGCAAAACTTCAGGCTATTCGCATTTTATCCCTGCTTGCTTTATGGTTACACAAAAGTTACAAGTAGCAATATCTAACTTTTTAGTTGTAGGTATGCTGTCGTAACCTTTGAGAAAATAGGTTTTTTTTATTTGGTTGACATAGCTATGTGTTCCATAATAGCAAGCGAAATTCATCAAGAACAATCACTCTTGGTTTCTTAAGTACCTCGTTTCAATAAATAGGTAGATGCACGAAGAAGTTTATGACTCTTCATTACATCAAGAGTAATTTGTAGCTTTACTGAACACAAACACCTTCCAAAAACTAAAAATTATTCGAGCAATTGAGCAATCCCTCAAAAGCTTTCTATAATTCTATGAGTAGATATTTCTCATTACCTCATCATTCTACTACAGATATTCCAAAGCTTTCTTTTTCACTATCTATGTAGATGAACTGCATAGCCTCATTTCTTTAGCTCTAGCATCCAATAGACTTTTGCCATGTCTATCTTATAGAGCGAGTTGATGAGTATATGGCTTATGCATAGTTTTTGTACCGATGCATAAACTCTCAGTATCACTAGACACTATTTATAGCCATAGCCAGTACAAGTCAATGACTATTTTCATTAAATGCCTCAAAATGGCATTAAGTTTTTTACTATTAGTCACAAAAAAGAGAAGATCATGGCCGCAAGTTTTAAAAAATTGAAATTATTCCCTAAGATAAAGAAGATAATTCATGTAAAATGTATTCATGTTGTTTAGGAACAAGTGTAGTTGGTTATTTTTAAGAGGGTTGTTACCGTAGGAGAAGTTATTTGGTAGTTAGTTTCTATATTTTGTTGTACTATAAGTGTTCAGTGGAAGATTTATTAGAACAACACAACTCGAGAACCAAAGCAAAATCATGACTTAAAACTATTTATTTTTCTTCTAATGGATTGACTTTGCTGTCAATTGATTGAGATTGCAGCTTCAGGTTTTATACCTGAATTGTTATACTCTGTCGACACATTCATCATTAATCAAATTTAAATTTTTTTTTGTCTTTGTGGGCACATTCAATTTCCTTTTGTTTTTAGTCATAATTAAGACGTGGCTTCATTTTTAGAGAAGTCCTCCGAGAGAGAGCCAAAAAAGAATCAATGCATTAAATCAATCGTAGCATTTTGCCTGTAAATAGATTGCGAGTTTTCTATCAAGTGCAGACATTGACATGACCAATTGGACCCTTTTAATCTGAAAGAGAAAATGCCAATACTTGATTTCATTTGGAAATATGTTTCCAAGTCATTCTTTTCTCCTTGGAATTTTAGGGCCGACTTAATGAATATAAAGGGATAATTTCTAGGTTATTTTAGTGAGAAGCCATACCTCCGGGTAATTGGCCCCTAGTTTTGACAAATTGTTTGGACTTTCATTTTGCATGGATGTTACACTGAATTTTTTTTAGAGATTGATCTATTGACTTGCATAAACGCAATCGTGACTAAATTATTCTATTGACTATTTTCGCAACAACTTCTAATGAACTCCAGAAGTTCGAAGATAAAATTAAGAGGGATATGGGTGTAGAGTTTGCATCAACTTTGTTTGCAATATATATATATATATGAAAATCGAAACTGAGAGAAGGTGACCACTTCACCGCATACATGGCACTCTCTTAACTCGCCATGTGGACTTTCTTATTTTAACTTTTCGATAGCATTTTGAATTTATTCACCTTTGAAATAATGATTTGAGTTTTTTTTCATTCTCCCTCTTTCTTATTCAATTTGATTTGAATTCCTTTTTGCCATTTAAAATTCAACCAATTAAACATATTTTATATTTCTCTCTTCTATGTCAACAGGTCCCATTTAAAAATTTTATTTATATGTTTGTAATTTCATTAATTCCTAAGATTTTGCCAAAACTAATTCTCTATGCATTCCCTTTAATCTTAAATTTTTTCTATTGTTTAGAGGAGTCCAATATTCTCTATCAGTTTCTCTCTCTAATTAAGATAAACTTCCTCCCTTTATTTCATTACAAGTTTAATACATAATTTACTCTCCCATTTTATTTTCAATAATTTATTATGTATCTTTACTCTTTTCTTGGTGGCTTTGTATTATTATAGTTAGAATTATCACTATTATTGTTATTAGTTGGGATATACTATTTCAAACTTTTCATATACGATTTTTCATCTTGATTTGTAACTAAAAACTAGCAGTCATTACTCAAAGTCACTTTTAGCAACAAAAATTGGTAGGAAAACTCATATAGAATGGTAGAAATAATCTTGAGCAAGGATTTGAAGAGGGAGGTTTCACATGGTGGGAAACTAGTTCCATTTAGGAGACAATTTCTATCCTAGCTATTTAGGTGGCAGAGAATTCTTTCCTAGCTCACTATTCCTGTAATGGCTTTTTTTTTGTTTCACATGGTGGGATGGTTGATTCGAATGAAATCTCCACCCACCTCTTCTCCTATAAAAGGAGAAGTTTGCCAAAGGTTTGAAATACACATCAATCACCAATATTGAGAAGCATTTAGACATTGAGATTTAAATGCAGTGATTAGCCACTGAGAGCTAAAAAGGAAGTTAGGCATTTAGGGCTTATGATTGTAGCTCAAGTGTTAGAGTGTTAAGTGATTTTGTAATAACACCAGTGAGTGAGAAAAATTACAGAGAGTTTCTTTTTTCACTGAGAGAAAAATAGTGAGGTGAGTTTTGGGTGTGTTCGGAAATTGGGTCTGAGTGACTGAGTGAAAGTTCTCTTGTAACCTCTCTACTTTATAGTGCAATATTCTCGCTGTCTTTCGATGGACATAGGCAACAGGGCGAGCCACGTTAAATATATGTGCCCATCTTTGTGTGTGTAATAGTTTTATATTTTCTCCTTTTCTTATTGTGCTAGTTGTAGCTGTTTCAGGGGTTTAGATTCCAATAATTGGTATCAGAGCTTTGTTGTGTCAACTTTATCATTTTTGAAAATATTGATAAAGATGACCAGTCCAAAATATGGAGTTGAGAAATTCAACGGTCATGATGGTTTCTTTCTCTAACAAAGTAGAATGAAGAATTTTCTTATTCAAGAAGGTGTACATAGAGCACTATAAGAAAAGAAGCCAGACAATCTTAAAAGTGAAGATTGAGAAGACATGAACGAGAAGGGGGCAAATCGATTTGACTTAATTTTTTAGATAAAATTTGAACAACGTGAATGATATTCACAAAGCCGTGGAAAGTTAGAGGAAGCTGAAAAGCTTATACATGGCGAAAAACATGACAAATAAGTTATATTTGAAAAGAAAGATGTACGCATTGTGGATGGAGGAATGTATGAATTTTTTGACGCATTTAAATATCTTCAGTGGTACAATCACTCAATTGATGAATATTGAGGTGAAGATTGAGAAAAAGATAAAGCATTGGCTCGTCATTACTCACATCCTATGATAATTTGGTTACTACCTAATTACATGAGAAGGATACTCTTTTCAAACATGATGTTACTTCATCTCTTTTACTTCAAGAGAAATGAAGATAGAGACACAAGCACTTGTTATCAAAATAGAGGCAAAAGTAACAATTGAAGCCGTGGCAAATTCAGAGGCAAATCTAGAAGTAGATCCAGAGGCAGGTCTCAGTCCGGAGAAAGACGGAGGTGCCGCCATTGTGGCAAAGAAGGACACGTAAAAAGAAATTGCTATGTGTGGAAGCATGAAATAAAAAGGAAATCAGAATCAGACAAAGGCTGATGATAACGACGCTACAACCAGTATTTCTAAAGGAGACCTTGTGCCTTTTACTTTCCAAGAGGACGAGTGCAATCATGTTGCAAGTCATAAAATCGAGTAGGTAGTAGATTCTGCAGCATCTTACCATGCTACTCCTACAAAGGAATAATTTACGTCATACAAAGCAGGAGAATTTAGTTACGTGAAGATGGGTAATAGCAGTCGTGCAACTATAGCTGGAATCAGTGACGTGAGCTTAGAAAACAATGTGGGATGCACACTTACTTTGAAGGATGTATGACATTATAACCTGATTTGCGCCTTAATTTGATCTCGACACACGCTATAGACTTGACAAGCTAGTACAGTTATTTTGGCAGCGGTAAATGAAAACTCACCAAAGGATCTTTGGTGGTTGCAAGAGGGAATGCTTGTGCACTTTGTACAAGACTCACACAAAGGTGTGTAACAACAATTTACTTACAGCGGAAGATGACTCCTCATAGAACTTGTGGCACAGAAGGATGGCCCAACATGAGCGAGAAGGGATTGCAGATTTTGGCAAAGAAATCACTTATTCCTTTTGCCAAATGTACAATACTAAGCCCTTACAATTATTGCTTACTTGGTAAGCAATGCAGAGTCTTTTTTTAGAAGTCCTCACAAAGAAAGAATTTTTTTCTCGAGATGGTATACTATGATGTATGTGGTTCTATTAAGGTAGAGTCCTTAAGTTGCAACATATACTTTGCCACATTTATTAATGATGCTTTAAGAAACCTATGGGTGTATCTTCTTAAAGACGATGCTATGGTGGAAAAGGAAATAGGGAAGTCCCTAAAGTGCCTCTGTACTGATAATAGAGGTGAGTACACTACGATCGAGTTTAAAAAGTACCTCTTGAAGTATGGTATTCGGCATGAAAAGATGGTACCTGGAACCCCTCAACAAAACGGTATAGCTGAAAGAATAAATCGCACAATTGTTGAGAAAGCGAGATGCATGCTAGAGATGGTTAATTTGCCTAAATCATCTTTGGATGAATCTGTTCGTATGGCATGCTACCTGATCAACAGTTCTCCATCAGCTTCCCTTAACATTGGCATTCTTAAGAGAGTGTGGACCGGTCAGAATATGTCCTACTTTTATTTGAAGGTATTTGGTTGCAAAGCATTTGCACATGTACTTAATGAGAAAATGTTGAAGCTAGATGATAAGACTATTCCTTGCATATTTGTTGGCTATGGTTACGATGAGTTTGGATATAGGTTATAAGACCGTGAGAGAAAGAAGATCATCAGAAATAGGGATGTGGTATTCTACGAGCATGAGATTGTGAGAAACTCAAAATTTGTCAATCCAAAAGTTGTAGGAGGTGGTGTTACCAGGCTTACACTGATCTACTCTCAATCAGATATTTTCAGAGATGGTGGAGGTAATCCCAAAAAAGGATCTGATGTAGAAGACGAGCAAATACTACCTGAAGATGTTGATATGCCCAATAATGAAGGTGTCGAGTAGGGTGAGCAAACTTATCCACCAATGGTTGCGGAACCTCAAGTCAAGAGGTCCATGAGGGAGCATAGACCATCCACAAGGTACCCAAGTTCACAACATGTTTTGGTTACAGCAGACAGCGAACCAGAAACTTTTTATGAATCATGACATCATAAAGACAAAGATAAATGGTTGAAGGCCATGCAAGAAGAGATGAGTTCCTTGTAGAAGAATAGTACTTATGAGTTAGTGGAGCTTCTGAAAGGCAGAAAATCTTTAAAGAACAAATAAGTGTTCAAGTTAAAGAAAGATGGTAACAAGCTGGTGAAGGACAAAGTCAGATTGGTGGTCAAAGGTTTTGGCCAGAAGAAAGGTATTGAGTTTGATGAGATTCTATCCCCGGTTGTGAAGATAAGCTATATTCATGTTGTTTTAGATCTAGCTGCTAGCTTTGACCTCGAGCTCGAGCAGTTAGATGTGAAGACTGAATTTCTCCATGGTGATTTGGAAGAAGAACTTTATATGGAACAAGGCGAAGGGTTTGAAGTCAAAGGTAAGAAGCATATGGTGTGTAAGTTAAAGAAATGTCTTTACGGGTTGAGGCAGGTATCAAGATAGTGATATAAGAAATTTGACTCTTTGACAATGAGTCATGGCTACAAGAGGGCAATGAAGGAACATTAATTTTCATGTATGTGGGTTCTACTGTACTATAACTAGAACATAATGATCGAAGTCTGTCTTGGTGTGCGTTATTAGCACATGGGATATTATAAGGATGAATGCTTGTAAGCTTTGATTGGTGCGGATATTGAGTCCATTTTTTTAGCGAGGTAATGTCTAAATCCAGGGATACAGAGCCTGTTGATCGAGCTTGGGATCCAACCCCTATAGAATGTCAAAGCTAATAGCTGTTCGAAAGCGAGATAAAGAGCCAGCAATAGAGGCAAGGACAAAGCAAGTTGAATATGATGAATCAAAGCAAGTTGACCTAATTTACTGGGTAATACCTATAAGCGCCAGTTTCAAAGCCATACGTAGATTCACCAGCATAGATAGTACCTCGTCCACGGGGAGGGGCTTGCTATCGTAGCCTTTTCTCCCGATGTATGTGAAAAAGAGCGAGAAACTCATTTTGTTCGGTCATAGGTTGGTTCAAAAAACGAGAGTCAGCTTCCTTAAGTCTGTTGTTTCTCAGTAGCTCAATGGCTGAGTGGTTAGCTATTAACTAACTGATCATGGGTTCAAATTCTACCTGGGGAGAATTTCTAGTTATAGCTTTTCTGACCTAGCGACCCCTATCCTTCTCCTTAGTTTCTAAACTCGCAGAATCGTTGGACATCAAAAGTGAGAAGTTTTTTGTTGGTTTTTATTCTTCACTTTCGTATAGGTGAGCTTAGTTCGTTTCATTCTTAGGGAGAAGAATGATCCACTTGGAAGGAATGGGAAGACTGAAGTATTTTCTTCATTAGCTGGAAGGACTCCGCTAGCCTCATTTGAAGCACGAAGAATAAAAGGCTTACTGTTTAGGTAGGATAGATGGATGCGGTCCTTTGATTGAAATCTCAATAGCTTTGCCAGCTTCTTATAGACTGACCTCTTTTTAGGCTCCGAGTCATTTTTGGTTGGGATAGTCAAATTGATCTTTGCCACTAGCGTGAACGAGTTTTAGCAATTAGCAAGGTTCCGAAATAAGGAAGATCTCCACTCATTTCATTCATTTAGTGCATGCGATGAGGCACAACCCACAACAAACGAAGGGGGAAGCTTTCTTTGCTTACTATAGCCCTATTTTAGTAGATTAGGTAAGTTATTTTTAAGTGGGCGCGAAAAGGGTAGGCTCACAGCTTCACTCAGTAGAAGAGGCCGAATTTCTATTATATTAGTAAAGCACTAGCCCCTGGAGAAGCTAGTAACTTTTTTATTTTAGGAACATGCCTTATTCATTCGCTTGCTCATGAACTTGCAGCTTCGCCAGAGGTGACTTGTTGCCTCCTTTCCTATGCTGAAAGATGCTTAGCGGTAAATGTAATGCAATTAGGAAGGTCGTCGGACCATTGCCAATGCATGTGTATATGTTAGAACATTGCCTTAAGGTAACTTTGTTATCTTATTGTTTATATGTTAATGACATGTTGATTGTTGGATAAGATAGAAAAATGATTGAAGAACTCAAAAAAGAGTTATCGAAGTCCTTTGAGATGAAGGACTTAGGTCAGGCACGTCAAATTTTAGGGAATGAAAATTGTACACGACAGAAAACCAAGAGGTCGTGGTTATCACAAAAGAACTACATTGAAAGGGTACTTAAGAACTTCAATATGAAGGATGCTAATCCAGTTAGCAGACCTCTCGCCAATCATTTTAAACTAAGCAAAAAATCTTGTTCAAATGAAGAGTTGATAGAAACCTTTGTACTCCTCAGCAGTTGGGAGTTTGATGTATGTAATTGTAATACCCCGAACTTCGGGAGCCGATTAAATAACCATCCCGATTCCAAAAAATAAACGGGATTTAAAGTTGAGCAATGCTCAAGTATCGGTAGTGCATAGGAGCTCAAAAAAAAGAGAAGAAGTGATTTCGGGAAGAAAATGTAATTTTCGAAACTTTGGGGCATAATGGTAAATTAATATTTTTAGTGATGAAAAATAATAAAATGAGTGACAGTGTACGTTTTTGTGATGCTTAATTAAATTAATAAATACTAGAAAAATCTTGGGGCAAAAGTATAATTTTTGGAACTCCCGGGGTCATTTTGTAATTTTTAGAACTTGAGGGGATATTTCGCAATTTTTGAAAACTTTGCCTTGTAGGTCAATTTTTTAGAAGTCCCAGATAAGGAGATGCCACCTCTTATGATGAGTCACCTGATGGTTTTTTTTTAATATTATGTTAGTTTGATTTTATCCTAAATGGAAAGAAAACAAAAGAAAAAAAACACAAAAAAGGGAACCTTTCCTATTCAGGAAAGGATGAAAAGAAACAGAATAATAACAAAACAGAGAAGCAGTAGAAGGAAGAGAGCAGAGAAAAATTAAGGGAGAAGGGAGAAATTTTGGGCAAGAAATTGAAGGCAAAGAGAAAAAAACATTGAAGGGAATCGTGAAAAGGGTAAATCCCTAACCTTTACCGTGTGTTTTAGTGAGTGTTTTTTGGTGCTCAGTGTGTGTGAGTTTACTGTGCAGTGGGTGTTTTTCGTGCGCAGGAGGTGGATTGAGAATGATTGTGATGTGATTTGGTGTTTAGAGGGATTAATGTTGTATAGAATTAAATTGGATGAGATTGGGAGTATTTTGGGTGTGCTCGAAGGTTGTGGTGTGTGAATTTTTTGTGTGTTCCAGTGTGTGCCGTGAGTGCGCATGAGTGTGTGTGTTCTACGGGTGTGAGGTTATGTGTGTTAATTGTATGTTAGAATGTGATGCCAAGGAAAATGGGTTCGCAGTCAATGTGGAGATGCCACAAGGAATGCAGTCCGAGTCAGATGCCAATTATGTTAATGTAGGACACAACAAGGGTGGAACAAGGGCAGAGAGAAATGGCTTCCCAGACAGAGCTTGAGGGTGGCAGTGCTGCGAGGGCGATAGCGTAGAATGAATATACGACGACAGTTACAGTCCGATGCTTAGATCCAGAGTTAGGGTCCTATACGTTTCTCTCTCTAGGATTCTAGAGTGAGAAAGTGAAAATGTGAGAGTCCCCAAATGAATTCTCAAGACCTCTATTTATAGATATTGAGATGATGATGTCATTAACTGACACGTGGCGCTCCCCGGGAGTGACACATCATCGGGGGTCCACGGGTGCCGGTGCTCCACGGACTGTCGGATCGCATATTCACCCGGCCTGCTCCTCACAGTGTCGATCTGTCTGTCTAGAAAGACTGGCTCCCACAGCGTCGGTGTGGCCATAGAACCCCCTTGATCTAGCCTTCAATCCAAGCCCTTGCGGAGTCCCACAGGCATGAAAGCGATGGGGAAGACCCGACGCCCTACTGCCAGGTGAACTAGGCGCGATGCCCTCCGAAAACCTGCTCCCGTCTCGGAATGACCAGGGGGTCATAGTCCCTAGGGGTGCCGACGCAAGCCCCCAGTGCCGGAACACGTAGGCCAGTCACACAGGCACCCTGGCGGAGATAGTGTCCTGGAGGAGTCGCCTATTCTGTAGGCCGAGGTAGCATCCCGGAGGAGCCGTCTACCTGGCAGAAGAGGAGTTGAAGAGCTCCCTGGCGGAGATAGTGTCCCGGAGGAGTCGCCTATCCCCGCGGGTGAGTCCTTGTGCCGGAGCACTCGGAGCACGTCAAGGTAGCATCCCGGAGGAGCCGTCTACCTGGCGGAAGGGGAGTTGAAGAGCTCCCTGGCGGAGATAGTGTCCTGGAGGAGTCGCCTATCCCCGCGGGTGAGTCCTTGTGCCGGAGCACTCGGAGCGCGTCAAGGTAGCATCCCGAAGGAGCCGTCTACCTAGCGAAATGGGAGTTGAAGAGCTCCCTGGCGGAGATAGTGTCCCGGACGAGTTGCCTATCCCCACAGGATGAGTCCTTGTGCCGGAGCACCGGAGCGCGTCAAGGTAGCATCCCGGAGGAGCCGTCTACCTAACGGGCCGAGGTAGCATCCCGGAGGAGCCGTCTACCTGGCAGAAGGGGAGTCTTCATGCCGGAGCACTTAGAGCTCCCTGGCGGAGATAGTGTCCCGGAGGAGTCGCCTATCCCCGCAGGATGATGTACACTCCGGAGAGTGGGTAGAAGCATGTTCCACGACCAAGGCAAGGTGCGCATGGTGTGGTGAATGAGTGTGGTGCCCAGGGGGCATGTAACATGATTGTGGCGCATGGGCGCGATGAAGTGAGTAAGGTGTCGGGGGCACGTCTGTGTTAGTGGCGCGGCGCATGGGCGCGACGGAGTGCGTATGGTGCCGGGGGCACGGTAGTGTGACATAGAGCCTGGGGGCACGGCTGTATCAGTGGCGCGGCGTACGGGCGCAACAAAGGTTCGGACGACGGGCGACGAGGTCGCGGAGTGAATTCCGGGCGACGGGGTCACGGAGTGAAGTCCGGGTGGCGAAGTCGCGGAGTGATGTCTGGGCGACGGGGTCGCGGAGTGATGTATGGTCCCTTGAAGAGAAGTGAAGGTGCTAAGGATGGAGGCCAAATGCCAACCCTTGGGGGAAGGCCAAGGCCAACCTCAAGGGAAGGCCGAGGCCGACCCCAAGAGGAAGGCCAAGGCCGAGGCCAACTCCAAGGGGAAGGCCAAGGCCGAGGCCGACCGCAAGGGGGAAGCCAAGGCCGACCCCTAAGGGGAGGCCGAGGCCGACCCCATAGGGAAGGCCAAGGCCGAGGTCGACCCCAAGGGGAAGGCCAAGGCCAACTTCCTTGGGCAAGTGCCATGGTGCGCCGATGGGCGACATGCGAAGTGCGACGGTCGAAGTGTGATGAGGCGCCACCCGAAAATGAGTTTCTTCGTGACGAAGTCACGTAACGAAAGTGAGAAGTGCACGTGACTTGAGCGTGCATGCTTTGACCGGTTGTGAGCGTTGAATATTGACTGTTGCTTGTGCGGATGTATCATGCAAAATAGAACCCCAGTGGGCCTTTGAATGCGACCAGAATAGGTTGGGAACATAATGTAATTAGAAGAGATTTAGGTGTTTGGGAGAGGGGTGGAGTGTGTGTGTTTGTAACTGTATAATGTGTGTGTAGGAGTGTGTGTTTCGGTTGGGAGAGAAGAAAGGAAGAAGATGACGTGTGTGTAAATTAGGTGCTCTAGTGTGTGCTTTAATTTGAATAGTACTTGTAATGGTCGCTAAAAGTAAAAATTTAAATAGGCAGTTTTCACAAATTTTTATAAATTGTTAGGGTTAAAATTAGGCAAACTCTAAAACAGTAACCCATGATATTTTTACGAGACCTACACTCTGAAATGTTTCGAGAATTTTTGGTGTCCGCGAAAGACGTTAAATTAGGGCAGCGATTAAATCAAATTGGTAAATTAATTAACCTAGTAAATCAAGTTATTTTAATCTAATTTTTTATGGAAACTCTATTTTCTTGATATGATTCATTATCTAAAATTTCTTGCCATTATGAGGCCGATATGTATTTTTTTGCGAAACTGGTCTTTTAGCGCTCGGTCCGGACACCAGTTCCGGTTTTTCGAGCGAAAATTTTTCAAAACACTTTTTTGTCCAGAAATAACATCAGGATGTTTAAAATAGCGTTTTAAGATATTTTGGGATTTTTTCGGTGTCGGAAACACCCAGGGGTATTTTGGTAATTTCACCAGTAAAGGATATTTTTGAGTAAATTTATATACGATAAGGATATTTTAGTAATTTTGCTCACGGGAAGGTCGTTTTGGTGATTTATGTATAATGAGGGGTATTTTGGTAATTTGTCACCCCGAAGGGATATTTTGATAATTTAACCTAAGAAAGGTATTTTTGTATAAATTTACATACAATAAGTCTATTTTGGTGATTCTACGCACGGGAATGCGGTTTAGGTGATTTAAGTCCGATAGGGGCATTTTGGTAATTTACACCTAAGGGCATTTTGGTAATTTTAAATACGCGGTGACAATGGTTCATTTTAGGAGCATGTGTGAGTCCGTATTAAGTTATAAAATTTTGCTATAGTTTGTGTTGTAATGATTCGATTATTTCATTTAGGTTAGAGTTAAGGACTTCCGGTTAGATAATTTAACTGTAGATCCAGGTAAGGGATTCTATCTGAACCTTGGGTAAGGACTTTCGTTCGAACCCTCGTTTTGATAACTCGTACTCATAAGTACTCCTTTGATATATTTATGATTAATGTCGAACTCTGAATTACGTATTAATATCAGCATGTTATTGCCCAGAAAACCCCAATATTGAACCTGAATCGATTATTTGGAAATCCTGTGATGCTCGCCTGTTATTGCATGTTGAGCAAATTGACAATTGTTGTATCCGTTCTTCCGAATTGTTGTGCTTAAATTCAATAATTATTCGCAATCGTTTTTGTTGTTTATTTGTGATTTTTCTGCTGAAAATTCCGATATCTTCTGAAAATTCCGAATGCTGACTTATGCATTATGATTATTGTTATTGGAATCCAAATTGATTTCGGAGATTTGATCTTATGTTAACGCTCATTGATATTGCTGATTTTTCTGTGTTGACCTAGGTTTCTGTTTTGTGGGAGGGCGTAATAAGGCTGGTTTGAATCTTGCATAAAAAAACAGGCTAATACCAGAGGCGGAACCAGAATTTTTTTTCAGGGGGTGCAAAAATTCTATCGAATGCACCAAAAAAAATTATAATAAAATAAAATTATATAGAGATTTTTTAAAATCTCCATATAATCACTGAATTAAACGCAATTTAAGAACTTTACTAAATCTCTATATAATCACTGAAATTAAACTATACCAATGTTTCGATACTCAAAATTTTAGAATTAAACTCTAGGTTTATGATACTTTTAATGTACAAATATATTTGTATTGACATCTATATACATGCAAAATAACTCAAGTCTGTAGCATAAGCATCGACATACAAATATAAAATAAATAATAACAATACATTAACGATAATTTACCAAAACAGTGGGCCACTCCGTCAAGCACTCAAGTCTCAAGTAGACAACATTCAATAGACAACAGACAAATTCACCACGGCTGGATGCAGCTCCACCACGAATTGGGATGAAGCAACATACAAGAGACAAATTCCCAACAGCAAATCCCAGCAATCGTCCGTGCAGCAGCTCACGGCAGCCGGCAGGGTGACTGGGTGAGGCACTCCGTCAAGCAGATCTGGTTGCGTGGTCGGACGACGTCAAGCAGATCTGGTGACTGGTCGCGTGGTCGGGTGCCGAACAAAGACTCAGAGATCTGGTCGCCAGTTGAGTGCCGTTTCTTCAAGATCTAGTCGCCGGTCGGAGATCTACAAGGTGGGTTCAGACCGTTCAGTCGCGTGGCGTCGCCGACAATACGCCAGATCTAATCGCTGGTCGTTACGTCCACTGTCCACCGATGAGAGAGAGAGAGAGAGAGCACCGAGTTGTGGTCTCGGGGAACGGGGTATCGGGGATGGGGGAACGGCGTCTCGGGAATGGGGTGGTGCGATTCCTGAAAACCAAAAAAAAAAAAAAATCCCAGAAGTGAGGGGGTGCTTCAGCCCCCCCTTGCCACAACATAGGTCAGCCCCTGGCTAGTACCCAAGAGGACTAGTATTTATTATGGTACATCATGCATGTGTACACTACCAACTTTTCCTGAGTGGCATTGTAACCGCCCAGGGTCAACGTTGATTTTTGATTTTATTCGCGCCATATGTACCATGATTTGTCTTGGGTTGAAATCCCGTGACAAGTCATCATTGTATTTTGGAAAGGACTGTTTCAGATGATCCGTATGCATTTTGAAATCTTTTGGAAAACCATCATTGTATTTTGAAATGATGACTTTGGAAATGATCTTTTATTGACCGTTTTGGAACCCATCGTGATGGTATTTGTCTATTTTGGTATTTATTTCTGATGAATTTTGATCATTTTAGAAATCATTGAGTTTTTTTACCGTCTGAAGTGTTCTGGAAATCTTCGTCAGTTGAATTATTTGAATCGTTTGTAATTCTTTTGTTGGTCCTTCTACGACCTTACTGAGCTCTTAAAAGCTCACCCTTCTTTTGACTCCCTTATGCAGGTGATGATCAGTTGTACCATGTTCGGGAATGGGATAGAGTCTGTGTGAGATTCCGGTGAGCCCACCACTACTGTATAATGAGACCCCCGTGTGGGTCGGGATTGTCAACTTGTTCTATAAGGATTCGAGTTTGTAAGGAACCTAGGTCTTAAGAGTTCAAGTTTAAGCAGTTTTGTAATATTGTATGTGAAGAATCGGAGTTGATATCGGATTAAATGTTTTGGAATATGTGTTAGTGAACAGGTCTGACAGGTTTGATGTGATCCGATAGGTTAACGACCCGGAAGTTTGGGGCGACGGAGCTCCAGATTTTTAGGGCGTTACAGTAATGTATGTAATGGTTTGCACTCGACTGGACATTGCACATGCCATTGGTGTGGTTAGCAGGTTCCTTGTTAATCCAGGAAAAGAGTATTGGGAAGCAGTGGAATGCATCTTCAGATACTTGAAAGGCAGTTTTAAATTGTACTTGAGTTTTGAAAACTCAAAATCAAGTTTAGAAGGCTATACATACTTGGATATGGCACGTGACCTTGATGGCAGAAAGTCCATGTCTGGATTTTTATTTACTTTTGCAGGTGGAGCTGTATCATGGCAATCTAGACTATAGAAATGTGTTGCCCTGTCAACAACGGAGGACGATTACATTGCAGGTGCCGAAGCAGGTAATGCAATGCTATGGATGAAGCAATTTCTTCATGAGTTAGGCTTGAAACAAGATGAGAACACAGTATTTTGTGACAGTTAAAGCGCTATTGACTTGAGAAATTTTTTTACGTATCACTCTCGAACGATGCACATTGATATGTGATATCATTGGCTCCGTGAAGTCATTGAAAATGAGATGGTCAAGCTAAAGAAGATTCACCAAAATGAGAATCTGTCAGATATGATGATGATGGTTATTCCCAAAGAAAAGTTTGAGCTCTGCACTGAGATCGCTGGTATGAAGTACTGCTGAGAAGCCCCGAGGGGACAAAGGCAAAGAAAACTAGAGAATGTTTGCGAGAATTAAAGACAAGGCGGAGAATTGTTAGATATTGTCTTTGTCTTTCAATTCTCACATTGAAGATAGCCAATATTCTTGACCAATGATTTCAAGAAGGAGGTTTTACATGGTGGGAAACCAATCCCGTGAATGGAGGGAGACACATTTTTATCCCATCTAGTTTAGGTGGTAGACGATTCTTTCCTAGCTCACTATTCCTTTAATGGCTCTTCTTTGGTTTTACATGGTGGGATGGTTGATTCAGATGAAATCTCCACCCACTTTTCTCCTATAAAAAGGAGAAGTTTGCCAAAGGTTTATAATACACACCAATCACCAACACTGAGAAGTATTTACTCATTGAGAGTTAAATGCAGTGAATTAACCACTGAGAGCTAAAAAGGGTGTTAGACATTTTAGGCTTATGATTGTAGCTCAAATGTTAGAGTGTTAAGTGCTTTGTAATAGCACTGGTGAATGAGAGAAACTATAGAGAGTTTTTTATTCAACTGAGAGAAAAAATAGTGAGGTGAGTTTTGGGTGTGTTCATGAATTGGGTATGTTCAGGAATTGGGTATGAGTGACTGAGTGAAAATTTTCTTGTAAACTCTCCACTTTATAGTGCAACATTACGCCATCTTCCTGTGGAAGTAAGCAACATGACAAACCACTTTAAATATCCGTGTCCATATTTTTGTGTGTGACATATTTATATTTTCTCTTTTTCTTGTTGTATTAGTTGTACCTGTTTTAGGGGTTTAAATCCTAACAAATTCCTACTTTTTTCCTACAATGAGTACAAGATAGACGCAAAATGAAGAGTTTGGGGCAGCCAACTTACAAAAAACACTATTGGTATTATGAGGACGAACCAAACCAACCTAGGAAATAAACGTCTACTAACCAAACCACCCAGTATGCTTATTAGTTGGTTTCATATTATGGCTGTTAGTTAGTTTCATATTATGGCTGTTAGTTAGTTTCAAATGCTGAGTTGTGTCATTGAATTAGATAATAGTGATACATATTTTTTCATAATGCACTGCAGTTTCTTTGAGTTTGTTGATTAATTCTTTTGGTTTCATCCAGTGTGGACTTGTGCTAGCATTGTTGATTCTCAAGATGGTGAGAAGAATGTTGGACCTAGCTCGAGTTTTTCCCCTAAATAATATAAATTAAAAATTTAATAACCTGTTTACCCCATTTTCAAACTTATTTACCCGCATACCACATTTTGGGAAATCGTGGTTCCAAACCACGACTTCTCCTAGAAAACGTGCTTTGCAAACACGTTTTCATGTTCTATATATGTTTCCCATTTTATTTTTCTAATTTAAACAAAATTGAAAGAGAAAATTGGAAACAAAAATATATTCTGTTAGGAAATTAAAAATCGTATTTTCAAAACGCGTCTTCTGAATAAATACAAACCTTTTGGCACAACAAAAGTTGAATAACATAAATTACGCTTTAATAAAAATCGTAGTTTCTAAAAATCGTGTTTCAAGAACACGTTTTATTTAAAAACGTGGTTCTAAACCACGTTTTATTTAAAAACGTGATTCTGAACCACGTTTTTAAATAAAACGTGTTCTTGAAACACGATTTTAAATAAAAGTCGTTTTTTGATAACATGATTTGAAATGAAGTCGTGGTTTCTAACCACGATTTGCGTTAAAGTAGCCTATACATTTTCATCACCCCACCTGCACCATCTACATTCTTTCTTCGCGTAGAATCCCTCCGTGCCTCATATACCTAAAACATGACTTACACCCGATGCATCAAAAGTGTGAAGAACTCACATTCTTTAAACCCAAAAACAAAGAGAATAGGAAAAAGAAGAATGGCAAAAATTGCACTTCTTAAAATCTGAATGGCAGTAGATAATTTTGGTGAAAATACAAAGAGGCAGCATCAAGTGGAAAGTGTACATCACATGTATACTTTCATTGACTGATGAAGGCAATAATCATAATTCTAGCTATGTACTTCCATATTGTGAATATCCATTTGTTAGTTATTGGTTGTAATGCCCCGGATGTATATGTTAAAAACCAGAGGTAGATGCTTCTACCATTCATGGGAAATGAATATGTTGTTATATGCAATGTCAATAAATAGCATATGGACCGGCTTATATTAGTCATTGGCAACATGTGTATGTTAACATTTGTTTATTAACAAAGATGGAAGTCTAAAGATGCAAGAAAACATCATTATAATGTTCTTAAGCATGAGACACATACAAAAAGTGTTTTCATCTATTCAATTCAGTTTTTATGGAAGACATTTCTTTGTTAGAACAAAGGTGGTTCAAAACCACGATTTACAAGAAAACATGGTTCCAGACCACGATTTATCCAAAAACGTGGTTCAAAACCACGATTTGTATTAAAACGTGTTTTCAAACAACGTTTTTCTTGTAAATGGTGGTTTTGAACCACGTTTTTGGATAAATCGTGGTTTGGAACCACGTTTTCTTGTCACGATTTACATTTTGCTGTTGCTGGTTTAATGAGCAGAAAACGTGTTTCGTTCCAAACGTTCGTCGTTGGAAACCACGACGATTTCTGTTAAAAACATTGTGCAATTTCAAGTGAATCTTGGTTTTTACTTCAATTAAAATTGTGGCTGAAAATCACGACTTCTATATAAATCGCTTTTTTTAACAATGATTTCTCGTAAATGCGTTGTGTACTTTCAATTGACGCTTGATTTTCACTTTAACACTACTCGTGGTTGCAAAGCATGGCTTCTATGGGCAAATGGGTGCTTGTGTGGCTCCTCAAATATGGGCACTTAGTGTGCTTACTTGGTGATGTCAGCGTGTGTGGTTCTCTCCTATGGGAAGGTGTTCATTGTCCGTGATTGTTTTTTTCTCTCCTTCTCTGGGTTCCACTGGTTTTCCACAATGTTCTATCCTCTTGATTTCATGTTTCTGTTCTTGGCCGTGTAGCATGAATTTGCTCTGGTTAGTGGGTCTCTTTTCAGATTTCAAGAAAATATTTTTCGTTAATGAAATATACCTGCATAAACCACAGTTAGATCATGTTCTTTAGTTTCTACCTGTGGCAAGTAGTAGTATATATAATTATGATTATTGCCTTCATCAGTTAATGAAAGTATACCTATAGCTGCCATAATTGGATCATGTCGTACATTTTCGAATTGATGCGGCCTCTTTGAACAATATTTTTCAATCAATGAAACTACACCTGCAGCTGCAAAAGTTAGATCATGTTCTTCAATGTTCCTACATCTTTGCACTTTTTCCTTTCTTCTAATAAAGACGTGCCCATAAATGGCACGTCCTTAAGTTTATAGTCTAGGCTAGTCAGTATCCCATTGGTTGAGATACGTGTTGTCAGTCAAACGTATCTTTTTCCCAAAAACAGTTGAAGCGTCAACGGCTGTTTGACAATACCAGTGTCAAACTTATAATTTATAATATTTCAAGCAAGACCAAAGTATATATATATATATATATATATATATATATATATATATATATATATATATATATATATATATCTGGCGAATTAAAAACTAACTTATTTCAACATTGATTAAATTTGTATCTGAAGCTTCGTGATTTTGATATTCATCTGTTTCAACTTGGCTAGGCAACCTCTTTGAAGGGCATGGAGGTCCTCTACTGGCAAGTTCAATATCGGTCAATAAAACCCGACATGTAGGAGCCATAATTGGTTCATGTTGTTCAGTTTTCACTTGATGCAGCCTCTTTGGAGACTATTTTTCAGTTAATGAAACTATACTTGTTTCGGTCAAAATTTTGGTCATCCAGGGGCTACCTCTTTGAACAGTACAGTTGTCGGCAGTTAGCAACTTGAGCTTTATGTTCTTCTAAAGTTTTTTCTAGTCCACGTCTCTTATCCTTAAGAACAATATGATGATGTGCTCTAGCATCTTTGCACTTCCTCCTTCGTTCTAATAAAGACATGTTGACATACGACTGTACCAACTTTAGAGTGCAGGTCGGTCCATGTGCGATTGATTGAGATAAATGTTGTATACCGCTAAAATATGTCTACCTTGAACCATCATTCCTCAATGTCCTACAAACATGTTGTCTCTGTCTCTATCCCTATATGTGATGATGAGCGTGGAAGAAAAGAATGATAAGAGTCGTAGAGGAGATAGATGACCAACACCAATAGACATTTATGAGGTTTTTTGGCAGTCATGACAATCATGCCTCAACGTTATACAAAGGTGTTGTTGTCGCTCCCTGTAGCTAATAATCGTAAAGAAAAATTGAAAACTTATTTGCTTAAAGAGCCTAGTTGAGCCGGGAGACTGTCACGGCCAAAGTGGTCGCTTACGTGACACATGGAGAATGTACAAAAAATTCTCTTTGTCAGAAATAGTTTATAATAAAATGAAAAGGAACATCAAAACCAAAATGATTACGTGCCGCAAAATTAAAAGGAAAAAAAAAAAAAAAGAACACTAAGAAAATCGCATGTGTTGCCTCCACAATGTACAACGCTTTGTCTATATATATATATATATATATATATATATATATATATATATATATACATATCTATATAATTCACGTTTTTTTTCTAAATCTCATAAGTTAATTTATTTTTGTGGACTATGGATTTTAATTTTCATCGTTAGAGAACATTATTCTAGGACATAGTTGTCAAAATAAAGTCTTAATAGATTAGTATATTGATTAGGTACATTGAGTTTTAGAATGATTATAATTAATTTATATATTGATTAAGGCTTATTAGTATAGAAATTACTTTATCTTAAAATAAGAAACCTATCCAAGAAAATATTGGAGACCTTTAGTAAGAAGTGGTCGTGGATGTATTGACATTATAAACTATTCTAAGGGCATGTTTTCACACGTCGAAGCCCAGAAAACGTGGTTACGAAAAGCGTTTTCTGTTGCAATAGTAAAATGTAAATCGTTATTACGAAACACGTTTTTTAATAAATCGTCGTTCTGAACCACGTTTTGTTATAAATCGTGGTTCAAACCACGATTTATTATAAATCGCGGTTTTGAACCATGTTTTCTTATAAATCGTGGTGTTGAACCACGATTTCTAAGAAAACATATATTGGGAAACACGTTTTCCCTCAAGTCGTGGTTTGCAACCACGTTTTTTGTTCACGTCAGTTATAGAATTCGACTGAAATGTTTTTTATGAAAGGCTTTTTCGCTTTAAGTCGTTGTTTACAACCACAACTTCTTTGTTGAAATGAAAAGAAAGGTCAAATAGTATAAATCGCTTTTCAAGAAAGGCAATGCCTAGGAATGACGATTTAACTTGAAATTTTAAATCGTTGTACTTAAACACGTTTTCAAGATAACCGTTTTCAGTGAATACTTTAGAGGCTTAGAGCCTTATCAACTTCCCACGACCAAGCAGCTTGAGATTTAAAAAATGGACATGGGTTTAGAGGTCTTGCACTACAACGGCTGAAAAAAGCTTGTTACTAGTATATAGGTTCACTGTCGAAATCCTAATTTTAGTGATTAAATTAGGATTTCGACAATAAAAAATATATATGCTCACTGCTATTTGTGACCATCTAGATGGTCTAGTGTACTCAGCCATGAATGCATCTTATATACGTGCATTATTGACCACTAATCATTTGTAGCCATCTTCATCTGAACATAAGGAAATACAACATATAAATTTTACTAATATTTCTTACAAAGAAAGCATCCTCGTTGACATGACCACGCTGATAAACCGGTCAAGCTCAACACTAACCAGTTTTAGTCACCTTCATCAGACATTGGAGCATCAGAAACTGAATCAGGTTCAAAGCTCATGTTCCAATATAAACGTGCTTCGTTGTTGCAACCATCTGCACAACTTTCACGTGCCATACGACGTAGGTTATGCCTACTTTGACGAACTCTCATTCTATTGTTTTCTTCACGTATACGATGCAGTGCCCTTTCAAGCTCCATATGTGTATTCCGAGGCATGTTGATTGCTTTTTGGCGAGGTACGGGTATATTCATGTGTCGTGAATCAGCTACAAGGACCTCATATTCATTCAACCGATAAGATCATTCTGCATGTAATGTATTAACATACCGTGATGAGTAACACAAACTTGGACGCAACGAATAGTGAAATTCATCTTCGCCCGCCCAGTAACGACCCATAGCTTCAAAAATGTCTCGTGGAGTATATGTCATTTTTAGAGTTCTTACACAACAAAGAATATAGCAGCTAGTTGCCCTTTGCCCTTCATCCACTACACATACTTATATAATGCTTGACAAGGGTCCACTTCAATAAATGCAACGTGTTAAGAGAATCTGTTGATAGGTTTACCTGTATCCGAGGTATCGATTCGGCTCTTAATATAATACCTTGTTTTGACTGTATCGCACTATGTATCATTTGATAACCCCAAAAATCCTCTACTTTTGTTTCAAATATAATATAATTTCAAATGGAGGAATTCCAAAGATATTTAGAGCTAGGGAGATCTCAACAACACTACTTCTTGAGATGTCACAAGTCGCTGCATGTTTCTTTAAAGTAGTTGATGAAAAAACTTTACAGATATATTAGTTGTTGAAAGGATAATAGCTCATTAACAGCTTCATCAATCCTTGAACTGTTAATAACAGATTGAAGGACAATTCACCGTGAAAAGTCTACAGCTATAGCAAAATCAAAGCGTAGTTGTTGCTCGTCAGCTTGATATGGCGTGCTAGTTTGGAAGTACCTACGTTTGTCTTTTTAGTGGTTTAGGACATGCCAGGCACGTGACGTTATAATAAAAAAAAAACATGTGAAATTAGTTGATTCAAATTTTTTTTTTACCCAACTCATAACTCTATGTGAAGTTTTAAAAGTATGTAGCTAAAGTACATATGAAACCCATAATCGGTATTGAGCATAAATGCAAAAGCGCAAGAATGATGTAATTGCTTTGCAGGAAAAGCCTTAGAATACCACATCCACTAAGAAGTTATGGGCGAGTAGAGGCTCCTATTCTGGTAATAGATCATGCTTGTGCCTATTTTTTCTCGCTCATTCAAGACACTGTCCAACTAATTAAATAAGCTACTTGAACACAAATTTCCCATCGACAAATAACCTCTTTGAAAGCCTTCAGATCTTTTACATGCTAAAGTACAAATGAGCAAAATGAGATCGGATATTACTTTAGACAAAGTAACGTGGTTGATGTAACATTTCACTGGAAAGGCCCTGGTCTACCAATAAACACATGCAGGGTGTAAGTGGCAAGTGACTTGTCTTGTCACTCACTTGTCCTTTAACAGTTCACACAATAATGCATGGTGGGTACGTGTGTAGGCTTGGTTATGTAAATTAGTGGTGTTCAAAGGGTGAGAAGTATTGTCTCTTGACTAGTCAAGGGCATCCCAAGCATATGACGTTAAAAATAATTGCGAAAGTCTTATAAATTAGTGGCTTACAAACGAACTATATGCAAAAGCGCAAGAATGATGTAATACTTCGCTGGAAAAGCCTTAGAATACCAGAGAAATAAGTTAAAAATACTTGTCGCGACTCTTGTATTCTGGCCTCAGATCATACTTGTGTCTATTTTCTTCTCGATGATTTAAGACACCACTCTTAACTATGTGAATTTTCGACACAACAAGGAGCCTCCTATTTAAATCAGCTGATTGAACACAACTTTCAGGCCTATCTGAGGTCAATTTTCCACAGCCTTGAGTACACAATACATGCTAACGTACAAATGAGCAAAATGAGATCGGATATTACTTTAGACAAAGTAACGTGGTTGATGTAACATTTCACTGGAAAAGCCTTGGTCTACCAATAAACACATGCAGGGTGTAAGTGGCCAGTGACTTGTCTTGTCACTCACTTGTCCTTTTCCAGTTCTCACAATAATGTATGGTGTCTACGTGTGTGGGCTTGGTTATATAAATTAGTGGTGTTCAAAGGGTGAGAAGTATTGTCTCTTGACTAGTCAAGGGCATCCCAAGCATATGACGCTAAAAATAATTGCGACAGTCTTATAAATTAGTTGCTTAAAAACGAACTATATGCAAAAGCGCAAGAATGATGTACTACTTCGCTGGAAAAGCCTTAGAATACCAGAGAAATAAGTTAAAAATACTTGTCGCGACTCTTGTATTCTGGCCTCAGATCATACTTGTGTCTATTTTCTTCTCGATGATTTAAGACACCACTCTTAACTATGTGAATTTTCGACACAACAAGGAGCCTCCTATTTAAATCAGCTGATTGAACACAACTTTCAGGCCTATCTGAGGTCAATTTTCCACAGCCTTGAGTACACAATACATGCTAACGTACAAATGAGCAAAATGAGATCGGATATTACTTTAGACAAAGTAACGTGGTTGATGTAACATTTCACTGGAAAGGCCCTGGTCTACCAATAAACACATGCAGGGTGTAAGTGGCCAGTGACTTGTCTTGTCACTCACTTGTCCTTTTCCAGTTCTCACAATAATGTATGGTGTCTACGTGTGTGGGCTTGGTTATATAAATTAGTGGTGTTCAAAGGGTGAGAAGTACTGTCTTTTTTTTGTATTTCTTCCTGGTAGTTCTAATTATCAGCGACGTGAGAACTAGTGGTTGTTGTGTGAAAGGAACGACGACTACAAAGAAGTTAAGTATACAGATCCGAGAGAGTATTATTGCGGTTTACGGAGAGAATGGGCACATAGAGTTACGGAATCAGAAGCACTACACCAAGATCTCATCGCCCTTAGAGCACCCTTGCTGCATCGTCGTTCACTTACTATGTCACGGCCCAAAGTTAAGGAGTGTAAGAAAGCTGTGAGCCAAATTCGAAAGGAGAATAACCGAATGTTGCTGCGTAGAAAACGATTTTACATGCTTCAACTTGCCGAAGAAATGGCAGAGGCTAGTGGGAGGCACCTCACTTCAAACGAGAGAAACAATATTTTAACCAATGATCAGTACTTATCTGATGAATATATGTCTAATGAAGAGTGAAATATCTCTCTGCCCACTATGTGTTTGGATTTTATTCCGTTATCAGTTTTACACGTCATTGTAATAAGCAAACCTCTCCAATGCATTTGTTTGTGTAATACTTCTGTGGCTGCAAATTTGTACTTTGCGCAATTGGTAGGATCTATTACAACCTACACTGAATGATCCAGTCTATCTAGAGTTATACCTATACGCCTATAAAAGTTGTCATGGGCTTAAATGGCTATTCCCTTTTTTTTTTTTTTTATGAGTGCCTTTTTCTAATTGATATTTTCATATTGGTTAATGGTGAGTAAGGGTGTTTTTTGACTTGTAACATTTATGTTCCATTAAATACCCTTTTTTAGATTAGATGTTCAGTAAACAAATGAAGGGTAATATTTTAGTGGTCTAGTTTTGACTTTTAGTGTAAAATTTCCATCATAAACTATTTACTTAATATGCATAAGATTAACAATGTCATGCTGAATTACATTCACAATAATGTAATTGTTGAGATGTACTATTAAGATTACTAAGTCACATTGTATGTTAAAACAAAAGAGAATTAATGAATGCACTGCCGATAGAGCTTTAGAGTACCGTTTAAAACGTTTAACGGAAAAAAGAAAGAATAAAAATTATAATTACCTTACCCCAATTGTACATGAACTCGGGTTGAACATTTAGCTCATGTGTAGTATGGGTGCTTGTTGTGGTGATTTCAAGGCGAATTTGACAGTGAAGGAAATATATATATATATATATATATATATATATATATATATATATATGTATATATATATATATATATAACTCTTTGGTGCAAAATATGTTATGCTCAAAGAACTTTTCTGCTCTTATACATGGTTCTCTTTTTTATTGGAAATAAAATGATTTTACTATTCAATCAAAAAAAGAATATAAATGGTTTCCAAATATAGCAACTTCAAACATTCTTCACAAATTATTTATAACTTGTTGGAATTTTCACTTCGTATTTCAGTATACACACTACAACAAAAAGGACTTTTAGCGACGGGTACTTCACAAACTAAAAGTCTCCTTTCCGTCAAAAAATATTTTTAGCGACGGTTAGTCCATCGCTAAAAGTCCGTTTAAAAAAATCCCGTTGCTAAAAGTTTAGCGACGGCATTCTGTCATCCGACGAAAAAAGTCTAACTTTTAGCGACGGATTTTATTACCTCTGAGAGCGATGAAAAAATTCGTCGCACCAAGTAGTTATGGTATTTTTCCCTTTTCATATTTTTCGAAATTAACACTTTGAAAAATTCCGTTAGCGACATAAGAGGAACGTAAAAACCCGTTGTAAGGTCCGTTGTAAAAAACCCGTCGTAAAAAGTCCGTTGTAAAAAACCCCGTCGCGAAAAGTCCTTCGAAATATTTTCGTCACTGAAAACCATCTTAAATTTGTTTAAGATACTTATGATTGAAATAATTTCGTCGCTAAAAGTCCATTATCAATGCTAAAAGAAGCTGTTTTTCAATTGTTTTTATGTTTTAAAAATCCATACTTGTTTCCTGTATTTGAATCCATACAAACAATTAAATCATTTAATTTTCGACCTTTGTGGTCATGTATAACGAGTCACGAGAATGAAGATCTGGAACCCTTGCTCGGCCTTCTTGTAAGACTTTAGCTTGAGCAGCAAAGAGCCTCCTAAGAGTAGAAAAGTTATGGGTGCATGAGCTTTTATATCCATACCTCCCACAAATCTGAAAGGCAACACGTGCAGAGTGGAATCATGATAGAATGAATAAGCTGCTGCATATGCCTGGACTCCATCGACTGTATCTTCTCCATGAGTACCAAAGTGACAGAATCAACATCCACCCGTTTAGAAAATGATAGTCAATGGTTGTTGATAAGCCTAGTGCGTTATACCTGTACAAAAACAAACTATCTGAAGCAATGAATGAAACTATATCTTCAGTGCAAGTAAAAATATATAACAAACTTCATCGGAAAAGTCATTCATTCAGGGGAGAGGCTACCATGTCCATGATACATATAAACTCATCATAATTTCCCAAGCAAACTTGAGCGAAATTTGTGACGGTCCATAATACGCGTATCAGGAGCAGCTATTTCCCATGAGCAGGGGACAACAATTCAAAGATGTAGATTCACCTCATGTCTACACTCTACCATAGTACACATTTAATCTAAATGCTGCATTCAACCATCAATTACTAGCGCAATCCATCGTATACTTAACATGCATTAATCTAAATGCTACATTCCATCGCCACTTCAAAGAGTAACCAGTACATACCATCCCAAAAATGCCACACGATTACAAAGCATGTTTTCAAAATAGCTAAGTCAACATGTTGCCTGTACTAAGGTTAGGGGACTGGTTTTCATGAGTGTGCTAATCTGCAAAGTTAAGTTCCACATGGTGCTCGTACTCCTTTCTTTGCCATCAGAGGATTTTCTTGGCGTATGTCTTGAGTTTAGGGCGCTTTGCAGGCTGCTCCATCACAACACATTGTGTTGCACAATTCGACGTAGGAGGAGGCTCCTCTGTAACCTGTGAAACTGAATCTTTCACAGGTGAACAAATCCCATGAGGTGCTCTAAGACGATGGGGATGTTGACTTCGTCGAGCTCGTGGAATGGCATAAAAAAACTGGTCAGAAATGCAACCTCCTCTACCTTGACCAGTGATTCGTCCAGGACTTGATACTCGGCTACCAGCTATAACGCCACTGCTAAAGCTGTGATATGGAACCGACCCATGTGTCTCTTTCTCAATAGGTTCCAGCTGTTCTTGTACCATCTCATAACAAGCAAGTGGATCAGTAGAAATGGGAGGGATTTCCGAAGGTATATCCTTGACTATACCTTCCATCTCAGATTCATGAAGCAGCGGGGATGGCATGTGATGTACAGCTGCTGTCTCATTTGCTGATATAGGGGCTGGGCCTCCTGGTGTATGAGGTCGATCGGATCTATTAGGTGTGGAAGATGATGGCCCATGAGCAGGGGGTGTCCTGGTTGTGGAACAGGATGTCAAAGGCTCATGCTCTGCAGCTGTTACAGGTGATGGTGAGGGCAAAACCTGCATATGAGGTTGGACTGATGGTGGCACGTGTGATGTTGATGCAGTGTTTGGTGCTGGTGCACCTATCGGTGCTACGGTGACCGGCTCCATGGTCGGTCTCGGTCCATTTTGGCTTGACCGTGGTGGTCGTCGGGCCTGAGTAGCTGGTTGTGTCGGATCCTGGATTCGTGGCTCTGGTTGTGCACCGGCTGAGATTCGTTCAGCCTCACAAATGGCAGACAGTGCTTCTCGACACACAACCTTAATACTTGCAAGGGATTCAATGGCTGCATTAGGGTCAGTAGAATCAGCAAGGTGGAATATGCGCTTGATTTGTTGTGCCTGCAAAATAAGCAAGTTTGTTAATAACCAGCTAGTTTGAGGTCAATTTCATATTTTCCGTTACCATCAACCTTCAGAGAAGTTACTACTGTAACAACCTAACTACGAAATGGAATTGCATTACCATCAACCTTCAGATAAGTCAAATCCCAAATGCATTTACATTAAATCACGCAACAACACAGCATGATATTTAGTCAAAGAAACAGCATGAAGGATGTAAGGCATATGAAGCTAGAGAGTTTGTAGAAGTCATCTCAATAGGAGCCGTCTTAGAAATCAATTCAATAATCAAAGTCTTCACCCAAAGTCTTAGTAAAATGGCACATGTGTAGTAGTATAACCCAGTACCCTATAAACAAGTGGGGTCAAGTGGAGTGGAAAGAAGACATCAAATTCTTTCCACATGTGTCAAACTTTCAAGCTCTGCTTGATAGTTTCTATCATGCTCTCATATTAAGAAAGCATCCCAGCCCCAAACGTACACACACAATCCTAGGTAAATCAAAAGGGATGCATGTCGTTGTGTCTTGAGCATTGTATCTAGAAAATGTATATAGAGCATAACTAAGGTTGGTAGTGGGAATGGTCACTATATTGCGAAAAAGATGTAGATAGTTACTAGCGTTTAAATGGAGGAAGGGCCTAAGATGCATACCAACATCTCTACAGTAGCATGACCTCCTTGGTATCCATATGGTATATTTTGCACCGGTTTGCCAACCAACAAATGGGTGATCGAGCGGTACCACAACATGTATGGGCTAGAGTATCATGCATCAACATATTCAGTATACCATATATAGTATCTGCACGAGCATTCCACATGTCAATGTAGACACGATGTTTCAGCTCCCAGTCAATGTTCGGGTGGCCCCGACGATCAATCTTATGAAGGACCTCACCACCAGTGTCACAATCACGGGGGATCACCTGCCTCATGCTATATTGCGGGCAAACACGGTCCGGGAAGTGCCACTCCACTCTTTCGAAGCAGATAAGCGGCGATCGAGTCATCCAAACATGCCTTCCGGTCAAGCAGTACTCCGGTAGCGAAGCTAAGTCATACGATTGCCATATGAACTGCGGGATGTAAAAGGCATATGATTTAAACTAACATCATAACAAGCCAATTACATACTTATTTACACCATGTGAATACTTAAGTACAAACCTCTGATGATTTTAAATTGTCCAGCTGATCCCTATATCCCCTGAGACACTGTGATCCTACCTTGTCACTTTCCAGTGCTACAAGCCACCTGTCGATGTTATTTTCAAGTTTGGTTAACAAACATAAAAGGTGAAAGTAACCATAGAAGCATACAATTCCTATAGACTATGTTACTCTCACAAGTATGAAAGCAACCATAGAAGCATACAATTTATGTGAAAGTTAGTCCAACTGTGTCTTTTGTTAACCAGGCCTAAGGGCTTACCTCATACCCAAAGGGTCTCGAGGTAAAGGCTCGACTTCATGTGGCTGGGGAGGGCCTCCACCAGCAACAGGTGCATCACCAGCGGCCTCATTATGTTGTATGTCAACAGCAGCAGGTTGTGCCCGGTCCTCTACGGGGGGGACTCTTTCAGGGCCTCTTTCGGGACGCATGTTAGGGCACCTCTCCCAAGCCCATAACTATTATGCCAAGCATATTTTACAAAGAAGGATCAATGATAAGATATCGTATAGAAACAGCCATGAGATTAACACTTTAGCTTACCTGCAACAGAATTAGGGGTCCCCCAATCTCATATGCTGAACTCCTGCTTGCTCGGCACATCTCACGGTACAAGTAAGCTAGAGCTGCACTACCCCAACTACGCCCACTCGCAGCATTAAGGTCTTGAAGCAAAGTTAAGTACATAAGAGGAACCCTAGTGCCAGATAGGTTTGGGAGTAAAACACCACCAATCAAGGCCAATATAAGAGCCCTGGCATGCTGTTGTACAATCTCATCATCTGAACCCTCTGGTAACACCATGAATTGATCCATCAGCCAACGAAGTTGTATTGACCCTCCACGTATGACCGTTTCAGGTGGTCTGACACCTAACCATATATGACAATACTCCTGCCACGCATCCGTGGAACGTGTAGTGTCAACACCTGTAACAGCATCACCGTCAACGGGTAGCCCAGACAACACTGCCACGTCCTGTAATGTAATTGCAGCCTCCCCAACACGAAGGTGAAAAGTATGGGTCTCAGGCCGCCATCGCTCAACAAGTGCTGTGATGAAAGCATGATCAAGTCTAACCTCCATGATCCGGTAAAGCCCATAAAAACCAACTCGCACCAAGTACTGCATGACACGCGCATGTGGCTCCATCCTTCGATTCCCACCGCGATTCCGAACTAGTGGTCCTAGGGCTCGTCGGCATGTCAATACCTTATCAACCTGCATGCATTTTCTATATCAGTTAAATTAAACATGAATAATTAAAGTTGATAACAAAATCAAGTACCTCTCCATTCCAGACACAGCTAGAACGATGAGAATGTTGCAAATGTAGTACATGAGGATCGACGGGCCCTGGATTTACCAAATGCTCCACAATTTCCCCCTGTCTTGGTCCTTCATGTCTTAGTCCCTCCATCTCTACAAAAAAACCAATGCAAACTCTATGTTAAATAGCGTGAAAAAACACAATGCAGGAAATAATAATAAACTGATTATTATCTTCATCTCGCTTTTCAAGCATTGTCACCTAATTTCAGTTTTGCCACCTAGTTCAAGTTTTATCACCTAATGTCTATTTTGTCACTTAATGCCGCCTACAATTCAAGGTTTGTCATCTGTCTTCAGTTAGACATCAGCTGACAGTTACAACAAACGGATGCACTGGACATCATTCAGATTTTCAGTGAGTTGTTAAGCTGTCCACTTAATAATCACAGCTGAATTTAAAGGGAGCAGCTTGATTTAATATCATGTCGTGCTCGTGACACACACACACAAACACACACACACACGTGGTCTTCATATCATATAAGGCAGCGTTATTAGTTTGGATAGGCCAAATGGATTAATGGTGGGAACAACTAAGTGTAGATGACTCCGCCCATAGCTCACGTGTGTGCTTTCCAATAAAGCACGAAAATCACCAACCATCCATCCATCATCCAATGATATCCAATGCTATTTTGTTAATAACCAGCTTCTTTGCATCACTCACATGCCACACAAGATTATTTAAGCTATATGGCAAACAAAGCATGACAAAGACATAGAACCATGGTGGGAACAACTACATGTAAATGATTCACACCGTACTCATCAGCACTTTAGAGCATCGTTTTCCCACTGTTCCTCAACATGTGAGCAGTAGTTCATAGCCATCTACCCATGTGCTACATAATAGATTTCAGCAATTGGAGCAAGGAGAGGAGGAGCAAACCAAAAATCAGGAAGGTTTGGAATCAACAAAGTGGCCAGTGAGCAAGGAATGTGGCAACGAAACTGCTAATGGAGAACAAGAAAGAAAAGCAAGCAGTTCCCATGCTTGGAAGAGGGAAGGTACAAAATCTACTTAGAAAATGCTTTTACACTTCACATAAGGGGTCCCAATGACCTGGCTAAACAATATGCTGGCAAGTTGGAACATATTTAGCAAAGCTCAGAAAGCTGGGAGTAGCAGTTACAGTCTATATGATATGGTATGAAAATGGCACAAGTGTTCTTTTTGAGCAGCAGCAGAAATCAAAGGTGGAGGTGTTTATGATGATTAAACAGTGGATGCAATGGTCTACGAGCAGCTGGAAACAAATCAGTGCAAGGAATAGTAAAAACAGGAAGCTATGCAGTAATTGGGGAATAAATGCGCGAATACTGATATATTAAACACCCATTAGTTGTATATAGCTGCTTTTGTAAATGTGAGATGTGTATGAGGACACAATTCTCAGATGTAAAATTTTGGTTGGTAATGCAATTGACTTTCATCAAAAAAACTTTAGAGCATCATTTGCAATACCACCATCTTCTTCGCATAGCATACGAGGGCAGGCTGAGATAGTTAAAGTCATGCAGAGAAGACGAGAAGCAAAGACAAAAAGGTCTACTTGAAGTAACGGTTAAATGGGAAAAGCATGGTAAGGTAGATGCAGGTTGCTTACGTGAGAAAAGTGCAACAAAAAAGTTTATATGATGAAAGGTAGATGCAGGCCTACGAAGTGACTACCTTATATAATGAAATAAGGTTTGTCACTCTTGATTATGTTTGTATCACAACATTGTGTAGCATTCTATGTGGAGATAAACTTCAAACTTTCAAAAGTTTCAAAACTAATAATAGGAACATGACATAGAGTTTTCAGCCAAAGGACTACATTAGTTTGTACAAAAGTTTGACCATAATATACAACGCAGACAATATGAACAAAAACGATGGGAGCCGACTCTTGTCAAGTGTCAAACGTTGTGGTTTGAGCTGTCTGCCTTGCATGACATGTACGCTTGTCGTGGCCAGTATTTTTGCATAATCCACAACGTTTCGGCTGCCGCTCTAGACGAATATCCATTTCATTGCGCAAACGGACTGATCTTGGTCGACCCTTCCCTCTATTTACAGCAGGGGGCATGAATGTACAGCCGGTCCATTCTTCCCAGTAATCTGGATGCTCCAGTGGTTGAAACATTTCAGCCCATATCTTGCTATATTCCCGAACCGAAAACCAGGCACTGATAAATGCACAAGGATCTAGCTTTGCCACTGCACAACATGCTAGAACATGAGAACATGGGATTCCATATGTCGTCAACTTCCCGCATGTACATGTTTTATCTTGAAGCCGCACAACCTGTGCATTTTGGCCGCGTTTATTTCTCACCAAAAAATCCCCCCGATCACCGGTCGTGTTATAAGGTTGCACAAACATAGAACCAATTTTCCTTTTCGCTTGTTGAATTGCAAGAATGACGGAAGGGACATAATGCATTTGATCTGCCATAGAGGTTGCCGCAAGGTTTCTTCTCAAATTAAAGTAATGTACACAACGGTGAAAAGAGGTTTGGACTAGTGCTGTGATAGGTAAGCCTCGAGATCCTTTCAAAACACTGTTAAATACTTCAGAGATGTTGGTCGTTATCATTCCAAAACGTTTACCACCATCATGTGCAAGTGTCCATTGTTCAACGGGTATCTCATCACACCACTTTTTTGCTTCTAACGAAAGATTTTTGACCTCTTCCATCAACTCGTTGAATTTGCGAACTTGAGTAGCCTTCCCAGCAGCCCAAATAAGCTTCTTCAGCTCCGAACTACTGAATTTTTTTGTGAAATTGCTACGAATATGTCTCAAGCAGAACCGGTGATGGGCATAAGGTGGCTGCCATAATTGGTTTTTCCTCACAGTGCTTAAGATACCGGGATGGCGATCTGAGATCAAGCAAATACACCTATCGCTTGGGACCACATAATCTCTAACATGCTGCAAAAACCAATTCCAGCTATCATGGTTCTCCCCTTCAACGATAGCAAATGCAAGCGGCAATATTTGGTTGTTTCCATCGGCTGATACGGCAATTAACATGGTCCCTAAATACTTTCCATGAAGAAACGTGCCATCAATGCTAATAACAGGACGACAGAATCTAAATCCCATGATGCATGGCTTAAATGCCCAAAAAACTCGTTTAAAGCGTATTGCATCAGATTCTCCACGCCCTTTTGGATCGTATTCGACAATGGTACCGGCATTATACTTTTGGATGGCAGCTAAAAATTTTGGCAATGCCCGATATGACTCTTCCCAATTCCCATACAAATCAGCAATAACCGCAACCTTGGCCTTCCACGCCTTTTTATATGAAACAGTGTATTCATATTTTTCCTTCACAGCTGCAATTAAAGAGCTAATTCTAACCATCGGATCAGCTTCAACTATATTGCGGACTGCTTCAGTAATCAGTCTATAGTTTACGTGGTGTTGGTCTTGGTTCAAGGCCGTCCTCAATGGACATGTGTGAGGTCCTCGATAGCGTGTAACTTCAAAATATTTATGGCTCTTCTTACACGTTGCACGGAGATAAAAATTGCACTCATTCGGAAACTTACATTTCAAAGCCACCATAGTTGGGATAGACTGCTTCACCTTGTAGATCAAATTATGCTTGACGTGGTACCTTAAAATAGCCTTCACAAACTCGCTTTTATCCTTGAAAACTAGACCCACTCTTAACTCATCGTGCTCGGGATGCCATACTGTAGCGTGATTGCTTTCAAGAGGACTTGTAATAACTGCAGCGGGTGCCCAATCAACGTCTGTGAAAAAATGCTCGTTAGGCTCGTATACGCGTCTCTGAGCTTCTAGCTCAGTACTTATACCGTTACCATAATCCTCCCCATCGTCATCTTCATTTAGCCTATCCATGAATGCATCTTCTTCGCCTTCCGAATCTGTCCTCTCATGTTCATTATCCAGATTAGGTGCCTCAATGATGGTTGATGCCTCATTCCCCAAGTCAATCATGTTATGCAGCGGTAAAAGCAAAGAGGAAACATGACCAGTCACACCTATACCCTGAGGTGTGACATTGGAAATCCCGCCACAATAACTAGCTCTGATATCGTTGTCTACGGGAGATAAAATCGAACTTTGTGTGGCATGATCACCAATGTCCAACGAGGTTAGATCCCTTATGGGCGTGGACATGCTACGTTGCGGAGGAGATAGCCTGTCACAGTTTGACACAAGATTCCGGGAAGAGGAACCATATCCCGTCACAATAGCCTCCATTTCAATAAATAACTCAATGGCGCTCAGCTGCGAGAATTGAGATTGGAGATCAAACATAGCTTCTACATCTCCATCATCCTCAATCGGTACTTTGATATAAAAGGTCTGAGCACCGTTTCCAACCATCCGCGGATACCTACAATTCAACTTCAACCTGAAATGTTCCTTGTCCAATCTTGTGCAGCTACACAACTTATCCATCAAGCAATTAAATGTCCAGTTACCCTCCACCTTGATCAACTTCTTTGGTCCACAATCATATGCATAACCATCTGAATCTTCTACTGCATTTCCTCCCCAGTAGCACAGCAGCCTTACGGAAGGAGCCATGGCGAACCTTCAATGTTTGCATAGAAATATGATTAGGTTTTCTATACAAACTATGTGTCATTACAAAGCATGGTAAATCAGTGCAAGGATGAGGCTTGATTGGCCTGCGCACACGCCAAGCCACAAACAAAAAACACACGCACACCAAAACACACACACACACGATGGACATATTCTGGCCTACAACTTATCAATCCATTTCTATATTGTTTCTTGCATCATAAAATGACTAAAGCTATTATATAAACATAACTAACTTACATTACAATTACATATACAACAAGATCAAAAAGCACAAACTCACCTAAGCGATGATTCGATGGTGTTCTATGTGGCAAATACCAACTATATATGCAGTGATCCGATAATTTCTGCATGGTGGCTAACTTATAATGCTCTTAGAAGGTAAGCACAAAGGGCTCAATAACTGAGTCAAAGTAATGATTACGTGATCTGAACATTGATAAAGTCAATATCATCTCAAATTCCAAGTTAAGGTAGCCCCGACCTGCTATCATGTTTTGTTTCTACCAAGATTAGATGTTGGAGGTATTAAAAGCCGCCATCTTACTCCCACAAAGAGTGACCTCTCCTTAATACAAAGAATAAACGTATAAAACTGCAGCATGTTCGAGTCCATGTGATTTTCAAGTCCATGGTTAGTATACAAAACTCAACACTTAGAGAGGTGACAGTCGATCTGCCTTAAATCTGACTCAAGACGGTATAATTCTCTATCGCACCAAGGATTCTTGAGGATCCGATTCAAGAGAAGATGCGATAGACTGTGCACAAGCTATTGATTTCTAATTATCCTCAATTCTCCTATAACAAAGCTGGTACATGAGTTACATAGGTAAACTAAAGCAAACAAAAAGCTACTAAGGGCTGGAACCAAGGGAATTTGACTGGAATATGTAAATCATTAGGTATGATAGAATACAGAATATGCCTCCACCACGAGGTAATGAAGGTAAAGCTGCAGAATCACCTCATGCTAGCTTATCCATTGGAATAAACACTTCAATCACAGAGAAGTTCCCCAGCAACCTATTCCAAACTGAGATGCAGATTTTTAGTGGTGCTTCTCAAAAGGATTATTCTAAGTGTAGAGATCATGCACATATTTCTGAAATTCTGCTTAGTATTTGTATGCGGGGTCATTCCACCTTTGAGTTTGATCCTGGAGGTGACCAATTTCTGTCAAATTCAAATGTACCGCTCTTTACTTCTAATTGTTTGAATATCGGTTATAATTTCCCCCTTAAAAGGGGGAAACACCAGGAAGAATGTATGTGAAATGTGAATCAGAAAATCTCTCTTCTCTCTCTATCATTTCTGAAGTTCTCTCTCTATCTCTCTTCCTCGTTCACTCCCCTTCTCTGTTCTTCAATTTTCAGCCCATCAATTCCATTAAAAGCGCAACCATAACCTTGTTAAGCCATGGCCGGGAACGCATTGAGCTCGAGACATGTTGAACTTCATTACTGCAAGTAGCACGTCGTTGATCGTACTGAGCGATTGCGAATAGACACAGCAGAAAAGAACCAAAAAACAGAGCACCTGTCTTGGTACTAAAAACAGAGCCAACGAAGGTGGGTTGTGTGTGTGATAGTTTCTCTGTGTGTGTGTGGGTTTGTTGTCCAGTGTGTTGTCATGGATGTTCCATCCAGACATCCCCTTAAGATCAGAATTCAATTGAAGAAAGCAGCTGGTACCAATGGAGTCAGCATCACCAACAATGAAGGCTTGGAGCAGGTGACACACACGCAGGGCTACACAGGAGATCAGCAGGCGCGTGAAGAAGATAACAGCAGGTAAGGCATCAGCGTGTGAGGAGCATGATCAGCACTAATAGCCAAAGATTTGCTGAATAGTGACTCAGTGCTAGCACTACCCAATTTCTCCTCACTATTCACTGTTGAGGTTGGTGCTAGTGATCTCGGCATGGGAGGGCTCCTAATGCAAGAAGGGAGACCCTTGGCTTTTTTTCAGTAAAGCCTTTGGACCAAAAGCAATAGCCCTATCTACCTATGAAAAGGAGCTAATGGCCTTAGTCCAGGCAGTTTTGCACTGGCACACCTACTCAAGCATTCAACCATTTTCAATTTTGACAGACCATTGTAGTCTTAAATACCTGTTAGGGCAGAGAGTAACATCATTACTCCAAAAGAAATGCCTTTCCAAGCTGCTTGGGTTTACCTTCACAGTTCAATACAGAGCAGGTAGTGAAAATGGTGCCGCAGATGCCCTATCTAGGCTGCCAAGTGGGAATGAAGACAATGGGGAATGTCAAGCCATCTCACATATCAATCCAGCTTGGTTAACAGAGGTCCAAGACAGCTACTCAGGAGATCCTTATATACAAGAACAGATACAACTCCTTACATTGGACCCCTTTGCTACCACTGAGTTCACATATGAACAGGACATTCTAAGGTACAGAGGGAGGATATGTATAGGGCAAGAAGGGAAACTAAGGGAGCATATTTTTCAAACCATGCATTCCTCTGGACTTGGGGGACATTCAGGATCATCAGCCACTTACAAGAGAGTCTCAGCAACATTCCATTGGCCTTCTCTTAGAAGTGATGTCCAAGCATGGGTTAAAAGGTGTGATATATGTCAAAGGTGCAAGCATGAAACAGTAGCTTATCCTGGATTGTTGCAGCCTTTACCTATCCCAAATCAATTATGGAGTAGCATCTCCATGGATTTCATTGAAGGGTTACCTAAATCAGCACACAAGGAGGCTATACTAGTGGTTGTTACAGCCTATATAAAGCCTAGAGGACTGACATGTTAAGGTAGCTTTGTAGTACAACTTCCAAACTTAAAAGCTTCAATATGTACTTTTTTGTTTCTTAACCTTTAATTCTAATCAAAATGCAAAATGTGGGTTCATTACCTGCTTAAATTACATGCATTTTAAACTTGACTGAATTCCTCTTCAAAAGTACATGCTCACATTCAACTCTACTCCTCTTCAAGCAAACGGAAGTAAACAGCAGAAAAGGGAAGAAAGGAAACCTGACTTAAAAGTAAGGCACGACGAAAATTTGTGCATCAAAAAGATAAAAAAATAAACTAGAAAACATAGCACCCCGTCAATAAACTAGAAGTAAAGAGTAAGAATTTGTGGCGAACCTTGGCTCTTTAGTTCCAAGATGAAATATGCTAATAGAGCACCATCCAATAGCAATTGATGAGAATGCTCTCCATCAGTCTGTTCATTAGCGCAACAGCATATAGGTTGAGGTTGGCAACCTGAAAATGAAATCATGGTTAAACCATATATTTATATATCTCTCTACATTAAAAGTGTAACTTGTTTAAACATGTTTCTACACATCTCTCTACATTAAAAGAGTAACTAGTATAAACATCTTCCTACACATTTTCATTACGAAAATGCCCTCTTGAGAGACCCCATCTTACATAATATCCACCTGTTTTCAAACTCAATGCACCCTCACCACTGTTTACGCCACCTTCAATCGGCGCGATAAACAAACAAACGAAGAAAACTAACCGATGCTTCTCTTATTCCAACCGACCTCCCTCTTCATAAACACACACACTCATGTATTGCCTCACGAAGGATATGCCAAGAACTAGACCGTTGAAGGGCGAATTTCACATCAAACCTTTCCTACTTTTTGGAATTCAATTAACATTGCGTGCAAGACTTTCTTCTCGAGGTTAGTTTCAAAATTCGAAAGACATGATAAACAGAAACCCATCCTCCCTTATGATTCTTCTGTGCATAGATTATGTTCTTTCGTTTCATGTTTACCCATTACGCATTGGATCTATCTATCGTAGATGTTATTGATTCCCTTATAAGCACCATAAGTCCCTCAAGCATAGCCAAAGATCATGATTCACATGTGTGACAAACTTGAAATCCTACTGTAGGAAGGCACATACTTTCCTGCGCATTCCTCGAGTTGTCATCTGTATTGAAGCGATACCCGGTTCAACTGCCCTTTTGAGATTAATTGCCATTCAATGCTCTTGGACAGATAACATCACCCGCTCCCATTATGGCCCATTTCCCACCAAATTTTCCCATTGTCATCGTCCAGGTGTGTTTCTTTTATATCTGCGGCCATCGGTCAAAAGCACACATACATACATGTAAGACTTCTCATGTATATTTGAATAGGTAATTTGGTCTTCTGTTTTTTGATTTCGATGCTTTGGATATTGTGTTCAAATTTCGAATTATCTTGACTTCGTAAACTCAATGCGAAATCGCTTACTACTTTGATCCTCAATTTTGAGATCTGCCACATGTAATGGATCCCAGCATACCGGTTTGCTTTCCATCAGCATAATCCAAGGTTTAGCATGCGCTAACTGGCGACAACTTCCGGTACTATTCAAAGTTATTCAATTTTTTTTGCAGCAGAATAGTAGGGTGTTGTTAATTATTTTTCCTCAGGGTATACTACATTAATTATTTTTCCTCAGGGTAGACTACATTAAGTGCACACCACATGCTTGACCATTTTCCTAAATGATCTTTCTTTGTTGTATTTAGTACGAGTATTGTTCCTTATAGCCAGAAAGCATCCAAAATTTTCACTCGAGTTAAGATAATTGCATGTTGCTTTTCTTTTCATCTCTTTTACTTCTTTGACATAAGAAATACCTTTGGATACCTCTCAACCAGTAGTTGATTGAACAATTGTGGACCATTCTTACTCAGGACTTGTAGGAAATAATTGCAATTTGACTGTTCTTACGAGCATATGGTTTTTTAGTATGACGCCAGGCGCAACTTCCTCAATTACAGCTTATGTTAGCCTCATTTTATATTAGAGACATATTGGGGTCTTTTGTTGCTTGTTCATGTAAATATTACAAAGTAAGACATGTGTGCCACGTCTAATGGAAAATTTAATTATTATTAAAGGCACTACTTTTCTGCAAAGCGTTAATCCATAGTATTTTAGATCAGATCAAAAATCATCAATACATCACGAAATGTATGGTTGTAAAGAACACATGCCAAAAAGCTATGAGTTTATTACCCAACTTAGATTGTACTCTCATTGTTAGAGAGATGTAATGCTAATAGAAAGAAAATAACCATGAGAGATATTAGAAGGGGAGAAATGAAAAAGAAAGGGACACATTTATGTTTTGAATACTTAGTCATAAACTAAACCAGGTACATAGAAAAGTGGTACAAATGATGTATAAAGTTAGCATAAAGATAAAAGTAAGGCGTGTTATCATTTGGAATAAGGTTCTGTAGGTGGAGCATTGTCATACACTACAAGAAAAAAGACTTTTAGCGACGGACTTTTCCGTCGCTAAAAGTCATTTTCCGTCGGTAAAGGCTTTTAGCGACGGACTGTCCGTCGCTAAAAGTCCGTTGGGATAAAGGCCGTTGCTAAAAGATTTACGACGAAAGTTAGTGGTCCGTCGGCAAAAGTCTAACGTTTACCGACGGAATTAATTACCTTTAGCGACGGTAAAGTCCGTCGCTAAAGGTTATTTTCATTTCTTTTTATTTTTAAAGTTCATTTTTCAAAAGACTTTTAGCGACCGCTTCTCTGTCGCTAAAAGTTCGTTGCTAATTTTGATAATTTTAGTGACGGTATTTTCATTGCTAAAGTCCATCCATAATAAGTGAATAAGACTTTTAGCGACGGAAAATCCGTCGCTAAAAATCAATGGCAGATTCTTCTTTTGTACTTTAGCTACGAAAAAACAGTCACTAAAAGTTCGTCGCTAGAAATATATATCTTTTAAAATTTCTTTAATCCTTCAAACTGTTCCCACAATTCAAGTATTGTAAACAATAAACACAAGAAAAGTTGATGCTAATGGCAATTGCAAACTACACCACCTACCAACATTCATAATCTCAACAAACCCCAACCAATCTTGTACAAGTTTAACATAAAATAAGAAGCCTTTAATTCAAGGTGTTATTCACACCGATAGACAGGAAGAATTGAATTTGTTTGACATGCATACATAACAAATTTTTGGTCTCCCTGTGAATATAACATACAAGGTATCTTTGAATGCTTTCTTAGCGTCATTTATGGCATGCTTTTTGCGCCAAAGTTCTATCAACCATCCTTTGCATCTTGAACATGGCTTCAACCCCTACAATATGAATAAATAGTTTAGTGACGCACAAACACATAGCCCACTAATGCAAGGGAAAAAGTTTATCCTTTGCATGCTATTTATTTGATGAACTATTACTGATAGAAAGAAATCTTTTACAGCTATAAGGTTTTGAAGCAAAGGCATTTGCAGGATGAACTACATTATCATACATTCGACTATAATGCTTTTCATCCTTGCAACAAAACAAAGCCTGGCAAGAAACTGCAGCAAAAAAGGAATAATGACATAAAGTTGGGAAATAATTAATAATGTACAATAAGATACACAAAACAAGAATTGGAGTTGGACTATGGTGAAGACTTCCCTGAAAGAAGTAGAGAGCTTACCTTCTTTTAGAGAAGCATAAACACCATCTACATCTTTGCTAGTATTCAAACACTCAAAAGGAAAGTGAATCAAATAAATTAAAACGCATCTACATCTTTGCTAGTATTCAAATGCATCTACAACGAATGAGAGAGCATTGTGAGAGAACAGAAGGAGTCAAGAATATATAAGATAAAAGTAAACAAACCTTAGTATGATAATACTGGTGAACTTAAATAGCAATGCAGTTGGTCTGCATAGTTGGAATTGTTAGAAGTGCTATAAGTGCTAGAAGTTAATTCATACTAAGCAACCGTGGAATGAGATGACTGGTCTTAGAAGGTTAAAACTCTTAAAATCAGCTTATGGACATAAAAGTTGCAACCGTGGAATGAGATGACTGGTCTTAGAAGGTTAAAACTCTTAAAATCAGCTTATGTAGTAAACCAACCTATAGTTCAGTACCTAAATTTTGACTGTAGTTGAAGAGATTACAAGCAACGAATCCGTCAATATTTCCCGGATTCTAATGAATAAACGAGCAGTTAAAAGCACAAAAGATAGATGCCACAAACAAAGCGGTGAAACTTGATGCTTAGATTGGTGTAAAAGCTAAACAATCCCACCTGAGAAAATGTCAAATAACAATCCCAAAACCATAAAGCTGAGCAGCGATGCCTCTAGTATAGCAAATATCAAACAAACAGGATTGCCAACTAAAACAACATCAACCAACAATAAGTGTACTAAAGCTACGCATCCTAGTACCCAACGTCAAATGGACCACCCATAATGTTTAAGCTTAGATCATGCAACTTCTAAACAAACTGAAGTCCAGGGCTTTTCATTGCCTAAATTTCCCGCTTTCCTTCGTAACAAATTGTTCCCAGAGTTTTCCAAACAAATTACGATGAAGACCAAGAACGCTTGCAGCATGAAAAAGAATTTGGATAAACCATGACGTAAAACACCTTTGTAAAGCATAGAACATGATTCAGAGCAATTCAGAAGAGACTTCAGAACAAGAAGTCTGACCTGGGCACCCAATCAGCTTTCAGCATATATGTTTGAATACTAGCAAGAAATTCATCCTTGATGGTTTAAAGACACACCACTTCAATTAAGATACCTCAGTATAGTTAAATATTGTATAACCTTATACAGGTAGACAAGAATATTTAATTAGCATGATAATGCAGGCATGATATCATGCCTGCATTATCATGCAGGCATTATCAGCCTGATATCATGCCTGCATTATCAGCTACCCCCTTTGGCAGCCTTACACACACACACACACACTCATTCACACATACACACACTCATGGCATGTACAAACCCACACTACTGCACTAAAATAACACACACGCACACCCCTTCACTGTCACATACCAACTCACACACACCAATCCATACACATCTCCACATTTGTACACCCAATACACTCACGGACATGCAAAAGCAAAAATATAATTTCTAATTAACACTTAAGAGCAGGTTTTTGTCACCAAAAGTAGCAATTAGGAAATCTACACATAGTTAATTAGCAATCAACTTCCCTTTCATAGTTACTACAGGATGAATCTACATGTAACAGAACACTTAATAGACAATTAGGGTTTTCTTTTCAGTGTCACAATTAAAGAGAAGATCTCATGGAATCAAATTATTTGCAAATCAATGAACGTGGAATCACATTATTCAACATAGAAATATATGACAGAAAAATACAAGCAATTTAATCATCAAAATCACATACAAATAGGTAGTCGAAGCAGCAGTAGCAATCGGAAAGGGGCATGGCGGGTTCGTAGTCTCAGCGGCGGCAGTGGACACGACATGGGGAGACAGCGACGGCTGTGGACATGGCAGGGGGCATCAGCGATGGGGGGGGCGGGGGGACAATGGATGCGTTGTTTGGGCCGTGTGGGAGTTGGGTGGCAGTGGCGTCGGAGTGAGGCAGCGGGGTGGGGATGGCATCGGAGGTGGGCGGCGAAGGTAGGTGATGGAGGTGAGTGTGGGTGAGAGAAAGACAGATCCGTGGGGAGTTGGGTCGGCGGGGAGAGTGGCCGAAGGTGAAGTAAAAGGGAGGAAGAGCCCTACGCCGGCGGCCACGGGCTGCCGCGGGGAGCTTGGCGGGAGGAAGGAGGTCGGCGGGGTGTGGGGTGGGGAGGAGGAAGGTCGGCGGGGGAGGGAAGGCGACGCCGGGAAAGGGGCGGCCGACGGTGAACAGGCGCGGCAAGGAGGCCGATCTACAGAGAGAGAGAGGAGAGGGGAAAAAGAGAGCGGCGGGGAGAACAAGAGAAAAAGTAGGGTTTCTATCTTTAATGTAGAATTTCGAGCAAAAGAAAATATTGTCAAAAATGAGAAATTTTCAAAAATATCATTTAGTGACGGATTTTCCGTTGGTAATAATCCGTCACTAAAAGTCCGTCGCAAAAAACTTTTACCGACGGAAAATTCCGTCGGTAAAGGTTTTTTGCAACGGACTTTTAGTGACGGACAATCTGTCGGTAAAGGCCACTTTTAGTAACGGAATTAAATCCATTGCTAAAAGTCTGTCGCTAAAAACTGTTTTTCTTGTAGTGATAGTTGATCTTACTCAGGCTTTACTAGAGTCCATTTGCGCATGTTTAGCTGGTTTCATTGAGTTCGCATTTTAAAACAATTGATGATGCGTCTAATATACGTAGGGAGCATCGACGATAATAAGAAAGAAACAACTAAGTAAAATGCGAGAAAGCCTTTTGGCTTTCATCTTACTATCCCTACGCCATACAATGGTAGCAGACTCATTAATAACCTTAAAGAAAGGACAAAGAGGGGTTACATAGATATAAACTAGATGAGAAAAATACGAACAAAAGATCCCAAAGCACGTATATCTTTTCATTCCCCGCGACTCACAAACTTTAGTTACTTTTAAGGTACTTATTATAGATATTCGTCGTATTCATGTTGTCATTGCATGATAGTTCTTTTAGATATCCGTTGTATTCATGTTGTCATTACATATTATATAATTATCAAATGGCAGGTCAATTAGAAAATAGTGTATGGAAGGGAATTCTAGGTGCATGCCATGTATGTAATCCTTGAAAAGAAGATTTTGTTGCAGCAGAGAACCATCACTTGTTGGGATGCTGCCAAACTAAGTTAAATGACACATAGTAGCTTAAGGAAAGGACCTGTGAAAATGTGTCTTTAGTTGAAAGTTTTTAACACCATGTGGAGTTACATATCATAAGCCAATAGTATAAACAATGAAGGAAAGAAAAGGAATGCACTATCTGAAAGGGCATTTATTTTCTTAACCATAATTGATGCCAAAGTGGTATTCATTGTAGTTTTAATCCTTTCATCAGTTACTTTAAGATACTGATTTTTTTGGTTAGTTCATTAACTGTTACTTAAAATTTCTTTTATATTAGTTCTACTTAGTCATATCATTGAATGAATGGTTAATATATATATATATATATATATATTATATATATATATATATATATATATATAATGAAGCACTAATTGTAAGTGCATGCCATGTAACACTTAGAAAGCGAGGTTATGAATTTTGTGCCTTTTTTGCTTACTTTTTCCATAACTATTGTTCAACCTTATGGCATCACTACGACTATAGGATGCTGAGTTCATTGGAGGATACTTTGCTGCATGATCATTTTCGTCATTCAAAACTTGTATATGCATCTGTATACGCATGTGTGGGTGCAACTGCATGGATGCTGTATTTGAACTAAGATGATATGCATATTGCTTGTGCACTTGACGACACTGGCTGGTCTTCGTGGGGGATTTGGTAGTTATGATTCTGAGATAAGTGACAGTAGGATGACCAAATCTACAGGTCATTTGGTTAGTTGAATGATGCTTTTGATGTATAGGAGATTACGACATTAGGTGTTTTGGTGGAGGTGGTTATATTTTGTTGAACTCAATCACTAAGATTTGAGAGAGAGAGCTCTCCAAGAAACCATAGTTCATAAATGATATGTAAAGAAATGATAATGATTTAGTAAGAAAGTAGAAACCTTTGACTTGCTGTTATGGTGAAATAGAATGAAGCCATTGAGTTACTACTATTAAGAGTATTCTATGTGATACACACGCATAAACTCTTTTGAGTTTCCTTAGAGATGGATTTTAAATGTTTAGAGATTAAGAGAATCAATTGAAGAGCCAGTGAGGGGTTAGTGTATCACTCAACTGTCATTAGAGTTTGTCCTTAAGCTATTCTATCTGTTTATGAATTTCCTTTTTGGCGGTTAAACAAAAGAGTATGTACCGACATAATGTCAAGCTCGCTGAAGATATCTTCAGCCAAGGACAGAAAGGTGATATGTCCCTTTTCAATTCTCTTGCTTCCCGTTTAAAAGAATATATGCTTCATGTTTATAGTGTTCCTCCTTTGAGATGCATTTGTAGAATAAGGCATAACAACAATCGCAAGCTTTTTCCAAGGTGGTAGTAACGGCGGGGTTGAGGCGTAAGGTGAGTGACTGAGTTTAGGTATGGTGCTCTTGAAAATAGTGGTTGCTCTTATGTGGGGGTTAAGGCGGTGAAAATTCTGATATATGTGATTGCAGTGTGAGCCAATCGGTATGCAAATGGCTGTTGTACCACATCAATCGTTTGGCTTTGGGAGGTAATATATAACCGAACTAAATCTAAGAGCTCCAAGAAATGTAAATATATTAGTAAGAAAGGGTAACTAAACACGCATAAGGATAAAGTGGAAGTAAAAAGTATTGAATCTCTTTTATAGTGAAGTAGAAAAAGTTATTCAGCCCCTGAGGATAATAATATGCATAATTACTTTTGAATGGTCTTAGAGATGGGTTTTCATCGATTCTACTAATTACGATTACATTCTTGACACTTTGGTTAAGATAACCCTTAAAGTTTAATTAGCGGATTTCAACAGTTCCATGCCTCTTTTGGTAGATGAACTTTTTGTTTTGATGGACTTTGCAGTGTATATCCAAGAAGAAACAAAAGCTGCTTTATCCATAAGTACTTCTGGTGGATTCAAGCAGTTGCTCTCGGCCATCCTCTATTGCAAATGCCAGAATTTAAACTTGTAGATTGTCATCGATACCTTGTGCAGAGTTTTGTGTAGGATTTGAAAAGAAAATATGTAGTCTAAATTGATGCCCATTATGCTCTTTCACATATCCCCATAGTTGCTAATGTACATAACACTAACTTTTGGCGACAAACTGGTGTGCTGACAAACTTATGAGGGTATGAATTTAGGTATTGCTTCTGATTAAATATTATTTGGAAATTGTCTTTGGTCGGTACAATCTCTTACTTTAAAACTATGTTTAATAGAGAAATGAATCTCTGAATACCGGTGGATGAAAATAATGGATAGTTAGGTGTTACAAGTATCGTTTAGTCATGTTTTCATGTACACAATCGATAACAAGGTTTTCAAAAGTATCGTGTGGTCAATGTTACTTCCGAGGCTCGCCTATATAGAGAAGTGAATTTCTGAATACGATGGTTGTTGGAAGTACCATCATGTTCACCTGAAACTGAATTGGGTACCATCTACGAATGAAGATCCAAACACCTGGATCTCAGACTTCTCTATATAGCAACGTATTTTAATGAGTTTTCTATCAATCACCAATATTTTGTTATGAATCACCAATATTTTGATAAGTTGCTATTTTGAGACAATTTTTCTATTTGATAAATTGCTTACAAATTACTTTAAAAACCATGCACGTGCAACGCACGTGAACAACCACTAGTATATATAAAAAAACACACTTGCCTATCATCTTACACACACATGGCATATCATATAAGGAATCCTATACACATGGTCTTATACTTAGAACCAAAATTAAGATTGATCCCGTTTCAATAGACCTTATCAAACCATCTTCTCCTACACCATACGAGCTCAGGAACTAATTGAATAACAAAATCCAAATTTCAATAACCATGACAGTAACAACCTGTAAAATTCGTACAAAGAAAAACAGAGAGGAGGACTCACGTTGCTAAATTGGGAGAATCCACAGATGTTGCTTGACTGGACCTCCCAAATTTTGCCCTAATTGCGCAATGAGCTTGAACTTTTGCCCTAATCCGAAAATCGGAATACCCAGCACTGATGTTAATGGAAGACGCAGAAGCAAAAAGTAAATTGGAAGAAAACAGAAAGAAAGGATAGAGAAGAGAACTCACAGGTGTGGCCCAGCCGTGAGCAAGGGCTGATGAAGGAGGAACAAGGAAGGAACAAGGAGGGAAAAAGAAATTGGCTCCCAGAAGGTAGAGTCCAAACGCGCGCCTGTTTTTTTAATCGTTTGTTTTATTTTGTTAAGTTTTGTTGGATTTTCAGAAATGAGGCTAAAACGGAAAAAATTTCAATTTGAAAACGTGTTTTCAAAGAACGTTTTCAACTTAGAAGGCGCGGTTTGGAACCACGATTTTCCAAAATGTGGTATGCGGGTAAATAAGTTTGAAAATGGGGTAAACAGGTTATTAAATTTTTAATTTATATTATTTAGGGAAAAAACTCGACCTAGCGCGCCTTCAACAACCCATAAAGAAATTGACAACCTTGGCACTTCCTTACCTAAAAATGCTGCTCATGACACGGAGGTTATGGATTTGTAGGATCTCAAGAGTAGTTACTATCTTAGTTGGTCCTAGTCTAGGTGTTTAACTCCTTAACTACTTGACCCATTTCTTTATTTTGGTGCAAGAGAATGAGCATGATGGAGAGTTAATGTTTTTAAGTATCATTTTGGACGTGATTGCTAATGAAATGAAAGAAATATATATGTAAAGCTTCATTTTGTGAGTTTTGGAATTAATTATGTAACTTTAGTTTCATTTCATGGTATAATGATTAAAACGCAAGAACACATTAGCTACCACTACAATGGTCGCTAAAAAATAATGGTTTAAAGTAAATTAAACTGCCAAAATTGTTGGCGATCGTTACAGTGGGCGCTTGACTCGTTAACACGGTCGTCAAAAAATGATTAATTTTAAGTAATTGAATTGACCAAAAAAATTAGCAACTGCAAGAATAGTCTATATACTGGTCAACACAGTCGCTAAAGCTAGCGATTAAATGTTCCTTGCGGTCACTAACATTTAGCTACCTAGTTTATAGCAACAGCATGAGTGATTGTTATTTCCACTCACTAATCTCATTTAGCAACCACTACCTTACACAAATCCTAGCAAACAAATCCTAGTAAATGCCCTTCACAGCCACCCTACAAAGCGTAAACGCTTATGAGGCAGGCCGTGGTCTCCAGCTTAGCTATATATTTGAACATTGTAGGGTTGTATTTTTGCTTTTGTAGACATTTGTGGGGTTTGGCATAGTTCGATTTGAGGTCGATTTTGTGGTTTGACGGTGGCAATGCGGGCTATGGTGACTAATCAACAGATGTATATCGATATGCGATGGAGTACCAACGTATTGGGCATTAGTCTTATAAGGCCAATGTCAATGGCTACTAGAAGGCCACCAGTTATGGATCGAAGTATTGTCTCGCAGATCTGCTTGTTCCAATCCCAATTGATCAATACATCTAGGACTTAGGTACATGCCAGCGGTTTGATCTACGACCGCCTTTTTTAGGTCCATGAGATTGATCTTTACGAGTTATAATTTGGAATATTAGTGATAAAGACCGATGCCTTAGGGATTTTCCCTGCCTCTTCTACACTGTTTTAGTCATTGTTTCTGGGGCCTTGAGGCTCTATGGTAAAGCGCTTGCGATAGATGTTAGCTTGGCTGCATGTTAGAGGGATCTTTGGCCACCCATTGGGGTTTTTATTTCACATTTTTTTAGGTAGTTTTATTTTCGAAGTATGGTAGTTTGATGGCTGTGGATTTTCTGTAGGGAATAGGCCTCGGGAGAGGGGGTGTTTGGGCAGGGGGAGTGGTGGTTAAGGCCCTATGGGGATGGGGTGGGTAGGTGGGTTTGAGGCATTTTGGTCCCACTCTCATACGAGTTTCAGATTTTTTTGGGGGGATGGGTTTAGACACCTTTTTGGTGACTTCGAGCCGGGTGTCTTTCCCCATTCTTATGGGTGTATGGAGTTAATATCTCGGTAGATTTTATTTTTGACATTTAATGAGGCAAGGTCTGAATGATGCTCCAGGAAGTCTAAGGGATGGTGATGGGTTTCCGCAGAGGTGCAACCTCTTGTAGTTTTTTTTACTGTGGTGGAGGAAATGTGGTTGGTTCGCACATGATCCTATAGCCTCTAGCAAATTGTTAAGTTTGTCTTTCTTGTTTTAGTTTAAAGGGTGTTGATGTCTTCTTTCCTTTTGTCTTTAACTTTTTTTGTTGTGGTTAGGGTTGTGTTCCATTTCTCGGTAAAAGTTACTATCGGGCACAACTCATAGACGCAGGGTACCGTTACTTTAGTAGTTGTTTACGATTTTATTGTTTTTCTGCTAATCTTTTCAAGGAGTTCTATAAAGGATTAAGAGTTAAGCTAATAAATTATAGATATAATATGCTGTCTACTAACTTGGGACCTAAATGATGTCATTTTTATTGTGTCTTCCCCATTGCCAAAACGAAAAAAAAAAAAAAAAAAAAACTTAAGCAGAGTGTAAGAAAGCAAGCAAATCACGCGACAATATAAAAATGGCCCACAAGAAAGCATCACAACCGTAGAATCTGAAAAACACCATCAGATGAGATGATGTGATTACACAATTTGTTGAACCCTACTGTCACCAAATCGTGATTCTACCGTTATTTTGTTACAAAAATCCTTCGCCCAAATTCACAAACACCTTAGGGTTAGGGTTTGCTCCTCCGCCAACGCACCCGAAATGGTGAAAACAGTGAAGAAGCTGAAATCAGTCAAATCCGTCCTAGAAAACGACGAACAAGAAGAAGAAATCAAACAAGTAAAGCCATTGATTAGCGACGACGACGACGATGAGGAGGCCAACGAAGATTTGAGCTTGAAAATCGTACAGAAGGCAATGTTACGCTCTTGTAGTACGAGCGCCAGCGACACCGTTCCGGGCCAGTCACAAGCCGAGGCGGTTCCAGATCTGAAGGGCGACAAGAAGAAGAAAAAGGTCAAGATAGTGAAGCGGATAGTCAGGAGGATAGTCAAGAAGAAGGAGGTCAAAACCCAAGACGACGCCGTAAGCACCCGCCTTAATATAATTAGAAAGACATTATCTTTTCGTTTTCACGATTTTAGTTAACACTGTTTGGTTGTTCGGATTGGTTATTAAAAAGGGAAGATAAGAAACTGGATTTTTGAACTTTGTGCTGTTAATTTTAGTTCTTTTCCCTTGGTTTCAGAACTTGAACATCTGTCTTTTCACCCTATGACACTACATCAGCAACAAAAAATTAATCTTGTAGTGGCAATTTGGTGTGTGAAAAAGCATAATAGGGTGCGAAATTAGAAATTCCCTCTAGGATATTATGCTGTGAATTTTACAAATTATTGCGTACCTCTCAAATAAGACCAATGTAGACTATACTTGTGGGAATTACAATACGTATATTTTCAGTTTGCTTAAAGTGTGTTATTCCAAAAAACAATTGAGGGAAAGGTAGCAGTACTGTAAGTTATTTGTCCTGGGAGTTTATTCGCTTGAGAAGAATTTTCTTATCTAAAGGAGCAACACCCCAAGCCCTTTCCTGTAAGCAGTACTATAATGCTTCCCGGAAACTTCTGTCGTTCTATGTTTTCTTTCAACAAATTGAGTTAATCTCTGTCTGGTTGCTGGGACAGCAGCTAATAGAACGAGAACAAAAGAAAGTGGTTATTTGAGTAATGAATATGGCGAATCAACATAAAGAAATAAGTGTGTTTGTCATTAATTAATTTCAAGTTTTCCTCGGAAGATGTATTGTTGCATCATTACCATTAGTTTCGATATGTGAAGGTTATCAAACATTTTTGTGGGAAAATTGAGCTCTAATCTGGTATAATAGTGGTTTACATTCATCAATGGTGCTAGGTTGATGCTGCAAAGGAAGAAGAAAAGGCGTATACATCCAAATCTTTAGAGATTGACGAATCGCTCACATCCAATCCTGTTGAGAAGTCTGATAATGTTGTCCTACGGAAGCTTCTTGTGAGTGAACCAATTTGTTTGACGTGTTTCCAGAAATGCAGCCCCATATAAGGCTTAGTCTAGAATATCTCTTGATGCATTATTCTCGCAGCGGGGGCCTAGATATTTTGATCCTCCAGACAGCAGTTGGGGAGTGTGCTATAATTGTGGTGAAGAAGGCCATATGGCTGTGAACTGTACGTCTGCTAGACGCCAGAAGCCTTGCTTTGTTTGTGGGAGCTTGGAACATAATGTCAGACAGTGCACAAAGGTTTGTGAAAGACAAATATATGGCAAAAGTTTTGGTTCATCTTTGTCTAATTTTTGAATTGCCTCCTATACTCTTGTGTTAGTTTTTGCCTGTATTCGTTGTTAATGCGGGGTCATGCTCTTTGGTTAATGCATTGACTTAAATCGTCCTTATTTGATTGCATATTCTGGGGTTGGGGAGTGGGGAGGATGTTGTTGATGAAGTAGATAGTTGGATATTAGCGGAAAAATCTAGAACAAATGGAAAAACATGCTCAAAAATTCAGCCAACAGAATTAATATCGTTCCAGCCGTGCAAGTTTCAAGCAAGAGGCCAAATTCGTCAATGACAAGTCAGTCAACCGCTTACTTATATCTACTGCATCATTGCGACTGCTGTTTTCCTTTTTACCATCTTCCGTACCCCCTAGTATTCTGGAGACCTGCGATTCGCTAAATCCATCCGTTGGCTGTACCATGTCATCATCGTAATCGTTGCACTGAAGCAGCAAAATGTTGAGTATATATTACCATGACACAGTATGCACTTAGAGAATGCACATGCTTTTTGTGAGCCTATAGCTGTTCTCACAACGGGTCAATGGAATTTATGAGTTGGGTAGCATAAGTTCTTGTCAAACAAATTGTAAAGGCATGCAATTTCACTTATCACCTTGAGATTTATTAGAGTTTGGGACAATTCTCCTATAGACAGCTTCCCATCCAATTAATCCAGTAAGTTTGGTCATTGCCAATGCTAAACCTCAATCTAGTATTCGATGAACTTGGCAAATAACTCGTTATTGTTAGTGTTGTCTGTTTCTTGGAAGGAACAATCAGTCTTAGGAGGAATGAAAATAGTTACCTGATCAGTCAGATTCAGATATTCAATATTGGACCAAAGAACTAATATCACAACATAGCCCCTATGTGTCATTACTTTCCTGACTTGCATCTTTGCAAATATGTAATTATACGAAAGGACTTTCATGGAGTGTTTCCGTGACTTGACCAAATAACTGAACAGCGCGTCCAAATGATACTATAGATGGGATACACCCATAAACCAGGCAAATACGCCAATGATTGAACCTTAATATCGTATACATAAGTGATAATGTTGTTGCCCGTTATTGCAGAGAACCTCTTCTGCTGGTGGTTTTGATAATGTTAGTCCCCACATGAACATATGTGGCTTGTAAGCGTTTTCCCGGCAACTCTTTGTTTTTTAGGTTCCCTTGTAAGCTTCTTGAAGTGAAAACTTAAATTGCTGGTATGGGTTTGCGACTCTGACTTCTACTTATTTATTTTTTATTGTTAGGTTGCTTTGACATGAGATCTTTATTGCAGGGACAAGATTGTTTTATCTGCAAAAAAGGAGGTCATCGTGCCAAGGATTGCCCAGATAAATATGCTGCACGGTCGCCAAGTGCTAACATATGTTTGAAATGTGGTCATTCAGGACATGAAATGTTTTCGTGCAATAATGATTATTCCCTTGATGATCTCAAGGTCCATTTATATCTCTTACATTTAGAAGTTCTTCTTCCTTTATTTTGCTCTAAAACCTTGTGTAACCTCATCTTTTCCCCCCCTTTTCTTGCCTCTGTCGTATCTTCATCAGGAAATACAATGTTACATATGCAAGGTTTTTGGCCATCTTTGTTGTTTCAACTATACTGCTAGTGGTCCAGCTGAAGTTTCTTGTTACAGATGTGGTCAGTCAGGCCATACTGGTCTGGTACGTATTACTTGCTTCTTGTGTTTTTCTTAATTTATCTGGGTATTCAGTGTGCTGGTCTCGTGGTAAATATGTTTGCTCTCATTTGTGGATGTGTATGTGTTTTGTGCGTGTTTGTATGAGAGAGATAGAGGCCTCCATCTAGGATCCATTATCCTTCTGGCACTTCAATTGCTCTTACAAATTTCACTGCTTTGATGCACTCCTTAAGCGGTTTAACCTCCTTTATGGAAAAAGTCTTACTTGTTAAATCCACAATAAGATAGACTCCAATGGAGCATCTTTTTACCGTTTTGGTACTGGAAATAACTGAGATCCGATAAATTCGTGGATTATATTCACGGATTATATTCAATACAAACTATATGCATTTACATGAATATAGATTGTCATTTTTGTGTAGTCTATCCCACAATTAGTTGCTTCTGTTATATTTATCTTGTGTAAACATATCCACTACAATTCTCTCTGTGTATCTAACTGTATATGAATTTTTCGAATTGCTATGAGATTTTGCAAGTTTGTTGACATTTATTTATTTATATTTTTTACTCATCAGTGAAAAACATCGCTCTTCTATAGTTTGTTTCGTTAAGCAATGCGAAATTAGCGGTTAATGTTGTTATATGAACCGGCAAGATGATATTCCTCCTCACACGTGCAGAGTAATTGAGGGTGCATTAGGACACTTTTTGGTTTGGGAATTCATTTCCCATCAAATTACTGCCAATATTTCCTTGGTTGACCTGTGTGGATTAAATTTTAAGGTGCTACTCTTCCTGCACCCATCAAGAACTTTTCTTCCACTTTGCCAAATTTGCCCCTCCCCTTTTTCCCTGTTTTACTCTTGTCCTCGCATACTGAACTTTCACAAACACAGTTGGATTACATGAGATCAAAGCCTGAGAGATTCAGGCGTGAAAACCTGTTGGAGCTATTCAATCATAAAATACTTGTCAATACTTGCTCGAGCGAACGGCCATTCTAGGCTTGTTGCTAATCTAGATCTGAAAAGGCAAAACCAATCAACGTCGAACCATCGATGGAAGAGATTAAAGTTGTTGTGATTCAGGGAATTATGTAGGGTTTTCACGAGATGTAAACAAGGACTTTTTAGAGGGTGGTGCAGTAGCGGAGAACGACTATCATGGTGTCGAGCTCGGTGAAGGATAGAGGTGATGGTGGTGAGCTTGGTGGAGGACATGCAGGTGACGATGGTTGAATTGGAGGTGCTTGCGCCAGTTTGGTGGATCAGGTCCTGGAGGATGAGTTTAGGTGGTGGTTGATGATTAAGCAGAAACAATTGAAAGGGCATCTGGGTAAGGGGAAGGACAAGGTGAAGGGTGCAGGAAAAAGATGCACAGCAGGGGTATATGAGAGCAAATCAATGTAGGGGAGATATCTGAACCCTTCATTGATTATTAGTATACGAGGTAGTTAAATTTACTAGTAATTGATAACTCCCCTTCTGTTGCAGCAAAATCCCTTTTGATCTCTGCTTTCATTTATTATCTCCTTTCCTTTGTTAAGGAAGGTTTGGACATGCTTTACTCTTGTTTTGCAGGCTTGCGCAGGCATAAGCGGGGAGACGCCCAGTATGGGATCAGTTAATTCATGCTACAGATGCGGCGAAGCTGGCCATTTTGCACGTGAATGCACTAGTTCTGCAGCTTCAGTAAAGGTATGCTTGGGCTCTCAGCCCGTACTTATCTTGATTTTCATCTTCAGTGTTTACCACACCTTGACGCTGGGGCTTATAACGTAATTCACACTTTCACCCTCTCGTGCTCTTCCAGAAAGCTAAGAGGAGTCAAGGATTTTCAACCCCCAAGCAAAGAAAGTCAAAAGAAAATAGAGACCTTTCAGAAGTAAGGGCTGTTTCTCATGATCCTGGTAAGGCACGAAAAAGGAAAAATAATCAATACAAAGAGGACTTCTTCCCATCACCATCCAAATCGAAACATAGGGGTGGTTGGATCACTGAAGATCCTGGAGACTTTACCCCCAGAAAAGCCAAATGGAATGGCTGGAGGTCTCCTGCAACACCGTCCTATCAGAAAAAAATTTCTGCTGGCGGTCACACATCAAGTTCATACTCTTCTAAAACGGCTAGCAATCTTCATTATGGACACTCATCTGCAAATGGATCAGCCAATTTTTATCAGCACAGGTTCTCAGCCTCGAGATTCGGTAACTCCAGTAGCAGCGGGATGAGGAGAAATTATGATTGGTAGCAAGAACCCTCCTCATATATCTCTTTTAACTTGTGGATGATGTCATGGCCATTTCCCGAGATGTGGCAATGCCAGTTTCTAGAAAAGAAGGGCTGGTTTGCAAAACCAATATCTGGTCATATGCTGGAGTAAACTGGGTGAAAGTTGATGCAATTCTAGCTTATAGGAGTGAAACGTTGTTCCAATTTGTTACTCTTGTTGTACATTAATTTTGGCCAAGACAGATGATGTTGAAGAAATAACAAATGAGATTTCGGTTTCAGTTTACAAGTCTTTCGTGTGCTTGTTCTTTACCTTCTGACAACGAGGCGTTCTATAAGTAACATGCATTCTGAATTTGTACCGTAGTTTAGCAGTTGGCAATTCAAAATCGCTAGCTCTACTTCTGCAGGGTTTTGAATAGAAGGGATTGTTCTTGGTATTGTCCATGATGCTAATACCATTGCCTTATCACTGAAAAAACTTGACTGATTTTTTTTTTTCAAGGCATGAATTGAGCATCTCGAAAATTCATGGACAAGGCTATGACTATGACAAGTAATATGCAAGGTGAATTTAATGATCTTAAAACTTTAGTTCAAAGTAATAACAAATGCTTATTATATTCATTGCTTTGCTCATTAACTTTTTTTTTGGTTAAGAGGAGAGAAGTATCATATATAAAAGAGTTATACAAGTCGTCCCGACTAGATCAGTATTTTACAGACGTAAAAGATAACATCAAAAAACTACCATTAATACTACCGACTAACAACTAACCTATCAACCTAAAGAAAAAAGAAAGAAAGAAAGAAAAAAAAACCTATCAACCCTGAACAAATTACAATTTGACTGAAGCATAGCATATCCTACACTTCAGCCTAATTTTTTCGTAACTTGCTAAGGCTTACAAGACACAATTTTAACACTAAAATCTCAAACACGAACATACAACACAATGACATAAAGAATTATAACAGTGAGGAAGGCAACTGGAACCAGACGAATAACCGAGGGCGTAAACGACACCCAAAGGGAGCGCTAAGATAAGAGGCATTCCACCTTGCAAGGTTCACAAAATTCCACCGGCATTTCAATCCAAACCTCGGCAAGCGTAACACCGAACAACAACCCACTAATCCTTAACGGGCATAGCCAGACTAAAAACCTTCCCACCCCCCCAACGCACACCCCTAGAGCAGATTACCCCAATACCCCATCCACCCCTCCCCAAGGGCCTCCTCCCCCCTCCCCCCAACCCGAAGCCCCCCCCCCAAGGCCCTAACCCCCTACCCTACCCACCCCAAGGACATACCCTAGACGCAGAACCCTGTAACCAACCGGACAGCCCCCCTAGCTAGCTATTAAACCCTCTCAGATCTCAACAGAAGCTCACGGTCGCCGCCGGCAGAATTCAGGCCACCACTGGCGATGACAGATCCAACCCTAACAAAGAGAAGCCCCATCAATCAAGCCCATAAATTCAACAACCATCGGCCACCCCTATAAGCTAGATCATCAGATCTAGCAAATCAAGAAAAAACTCGGGATCTACATAGATCTGAAGCATCCAGTGCATCGCAGCAAGGCATCGCTATCCCCGATCGGGTTAGGGGAGATGGCGCCTGCCACCGCACCGTCTTCGCCCACCATCGTCCACCCTAAAACTTCTGCCGGCCACAAAGGTTGCCAATCCTCACTGAACCTAAACACACGAAAAAGAGACGGAGAATAAAGAGAAAAGGCCGGACTCCGGCCGTTGCCCCACGCGCGCCGAGCACGATGGGACGGCCACTGCTTTCTCTGTTGAAGGTTTTGTTTTTAGAGAGAAGTCAGAGAAAATAATTGCAGAGAGAGAGAGAGAGAAGTGCCTTTGCTTGGAACGTTCTCCACTAACTCTTTTGGCTGTTGCCAAAAAAAAAAATAAATTCTCAAGTTTCATTACTCTTTAATTTGGTTGCTAAGCTAGTAAACACCGTGGAAGTCTCATGCAAACGAAGAGACGCTCTTTCAGAAAATGAAGCCTTTAGACTTGCTCATGCCCCTTGAGAGTGGTGATATCATTAGTGGTCGAGATTTAAATCAAGAAACCGTCGTCAAAAAAGTAGGAGGAATCCGTTGGGGATCACATTATGGTGCATTATTAAATTTGATTCATATGTTTGCTTTAGTGATAGACGTGGTTAATAAGGTGGATAAAGATGCTACAGGTTATGATCAGAGAGGTGAAGCATTGAGCTTCTTGAATTTGGTGACAACTTATGATTTTGCCATCAACTTTTGGGGAATAACAAATGAACTTTCACAAGCATTGCAAAAAAATAAAATAAAATATCAAAACATTGTGAATGCAATGAATTTGGTAAGGATAACAAAGCAACAATCGCAAACCTTAAGAGATCATGGGTGGGAATACTTGCTGGAAGAGGTTTCACTATTTTGTGTAAAGCACAATATTGAAATAGTGGACATGGGTGCGAAGTTTGTAGTCCCAGGGAGGCCAAGACGTAATGCTGAAGAAGGTACAAATTTATACCACTATTGTGTTGAAACATTTTTAGCTGTTGTTGATCGGCAAATTAGTGAGTTGAATAATCGTTTCAGTGAGGTGACCATAGAGTTGCTTATTTGTGTGGCATGCCTCGACCAAGTGACCATCTTTTAGCTTTTAATAAGCAATTTTTAGTATGCCTTGCACAATTTTATCCATATGACCTTTTCCAATAGAGCTTAAGGTACTTAAAATTCAAGTCGAGACTTATATTCTAGATGTGCACTCTTGTGAAGAACTTTATGATGTCAAAGGAATTGGTGAATTTGCTATAAAGTTAGTCGATTTGAAAAAAATGATGTGATATATCCTTTGGTGTACTTGATTCGGAAATTGTTCTTACTTTTACCTGTTACAACTGCTATTGTAGAAAGAGATTTCTCTGCAATGAAGATAATAAAGATTCGACTTCAGAATCGCATGGGAGATAAACAGTAGAACGATAGCTTGCTAGCCTAAAATAAGCCTGAAATAAGAAAGACGTCTTCAAAACTATTGGGAATGAGACTATTATCTACCAAGCTTTGGGGCCTCATCGAGTAGTAATTTTGTACTTTTGTTTGTAAATACTGAAATGTCTATTTTATATTCACTCTTTTTTTGTTGAAGAATCTTTAGTGATTCTCATAAAACTTAGTAAAACATTTTGGATGCTTTTTAGTATATTTTTTTGTGTAGTACCAGAAAGTGCACTCAATTTATTTATAAAAAAAATTAGTGATTTCAATATATTTTTTGTACCCCTAGCGTGAAATCATGGTTCCGCCATTGCCGACAAGGTGGCTTGTGCTTGCTATACAATATCAACTCCCCCTCACCTGTCACCAACACAACCAACACCACGCCACCCCTTCTATCCGTACAACCATTAGATTAAATACATAACCAAAACATAAATTGAGCAAACTAATAGCAAATTCTTCATGAAAACCACCCCTACCCATAGAGCTACCAACATTTCTACTATGCTACACTCCCCATATAGCCACCACAAACAGACATGTTGTGTGTGCGTGCGTGTGTGTATATGCGAGCTTGTTTGTTATTCTATGTGTGGGTGTCTTTTTCTCTGTGTGTTAGTGCATCTATGTTTGTGTTGTCTGAACCCCATGCCCACCAGACTCGTACACGCAATAGGTTACCCAACAAGTGTATCATTTTGACATTTATTTAGGGGCCATTTGACATGCTTTTTTTTTGCTCTTTTTTGACCCTCTTCTTTTTTTTTTTTCAAAAGTCCATAAAAGTCAGCTGTTTGGTTGGCTTCTCTTTTTTAAAAAAGCCAAAGAGATCAAAAATTGGTGGCCATTTTAGAAAAGAGCTCAAAGCTCTTTTCTTCTTCTCTTTTCACGCGGAGGCTTCAGGCATGTTAATGAGGTCTCCCATTCGAGCCTCACTAGCAACAACAATCCCCATTTTTTGAACTGGGTATAAAACCCACTTTTTAACAATTCCTTCATCTCTTTCTTTCTTCTCTCTCTCGCCCCCTCCGTCCGAAAGCCCTAACATCGGCTTGACAGCAAACATGGTCCCAATCCTCAGCAGGTTCAACAGATCCCCAAACCCATCATCATCGGCTTGTTTCTCTAGGGTTTCTGGGGTTGGTGGGTTTTGGGTGGGGGTGTGGCGTTCGAGGGCGAGCTGGGTTTCGTCGGCGACGGCAGCGGAGAGGGGCTGACGGAGCTTCTAGAGCTCGTCGATGGCGGCGAGGACGGAGGGCTTGGACTTTAAGGTTTCCTCTTGCTCCTTGTTGATGGGCTTGCCCTGGGACATGGTCTCTTCCATCTGGGTGATGCGATTCTGCTTCTTCCGCAGGGCGCGGAGGCGCTTGTTGATGAGGCTGAGGACCATTGTGTGGCCGTTGCCGCCGTTGCCGCCGCCATTGTGTGGTGCTGAGACTTGTGGTGTTTGAATTAGGTGAGGGTAGAACTAGGGTTTGAATTAGGTGTGGTGTTGGGGTAGAGCTGAATTAGGTGGGGTATTTTATTTAATTTTATGAGTTACAAATTTTGCAAGTATAAAAGTCAAAATTTTAACGATTAAACAGTCATATAATTTTATCGTAGTTATATTGTACAACTTCGATAGAAAAGGTGACAAATGATTTTTTGTCAAGGTGTAATTGTAAAATGATGCGAATTTGCACAAAAATTCGTCAAGACCACAGGCACATCGCTGGCGATCTAGTGGTCTTGGCGTCGGTGGTCAAACTTAATTATTTAATTAAACATAATTAAATAATTATGTTTAATTATTTGTAAGATATTGTAATATAGTTGCTTAATTACCTTTAATAATGTTTAATTATGTAAAAATGTATATTAAAAAAAAATAAACCCAAAGAGTTGACCTGTCAAACGCTTGCTCTTTTCTGTTTTTTGAAAAAATAAACTCTGTCAAACAGCCACCAGTTTTTTAAACTGGTGAAAAAAAAAACCAAAGCTCTTCTCTTTTTTTTTAGAAAAAAAACTAAAAACTGAAAGCCATACCAAACAGACCCTTAAGTTGGAGGTACTAATTTTTATATTTAAAAACCTTGAAGTTATAAAAACCGAGCTTTAAATTGGTTGTGGTGGCTATGTATGGTGGGGTGGTTGTCACGTAGGATTTGTTATGAGTCTATTCAATTGAATGTTTTGGGTATGTATTTTAATTTGGTGGTTGTGTGGAAGGAAGGTATGGTCCCGTGTTGGTTGTGTTGATGGCAGGCGAGGGGTATTGATCGTGTGAATATTTAATACACCCTTAATTTTAAGCTTCATGTCACTCCTCCCAAGCGACATATCAGGGCCAAGGCATCCTGATTGGATTGAATGGGATGACAGTTTCGTGTATAGTACAAAGCCACCTTGTAGAGAGTTCGATAGTTATGCTACTAAAAAACGGCGGTCATGGTGTCAACTTATTTGATGAGACATAAATTGCATTTTTTCATCAACTTCTGAAATATGACTGAAGGGACCAAATAGACGAAGATGATTGACAATGCAATGTCAAAGGGACTAAGAGTGCAAAAATTAGTTCTAGGATTAATTCGACAACATGTTAATAGTTTAGGGGCTATAAAAGAGCTTATGCTTCTTGAGAAATGACTCTTGTGCTCCTATGATGGGGGCCATAGACAACCAATTTTAGACCGAAAAGGACTGACACGGCTAACATTTTTAAGATAAAGGACTATGCGGCAAAAAAATAATAATTGAGGGATTAATGTAACGAATCAGCTATAGTTCTTATATAGCGATTTGTATCAACATAGTAATTGCATGTACGTTTTTTAACAAACAAGAAAAAAAGGAGAGAAAAGCCCTTTGTTTAGCATTTTTTGTTTCACCTTTTCATAACGATGACAAAAAGTTTCCTTTTTTAATGTACTTTTAGTATTTTTTTTGTTTTTTTTTTGAAAAAATCTCACTCACAACAGTGAAAATTATAGGCATTTTCACATTTTCCTAACCAAACTTCATCAAATGTTAAAAAAAAAGCAAAAAAACTAAAAAAATTGTTCATCGTTTGTTGTGCAAAACGTCTGACTCCATC